>JACEFZ010018154.1:0-145000 GCA_014155875.1 Cepaea nemoralis | reverse complement strand
AGAAAAATTGGTGAACAACTAGTGAATTCACGCTAACAAACTTGTTTTGCAGTAATGCCCGTCAATTAGGATAACGACACAAGGTGTAGCTAGATTTGTATGGGAGTGGGTGCAATGTGTAATACATATATAATTTAAAGAGGCATGGAGTAAATAATGTGGAATCATAAAATAAACGGACAGGAAAGTAGAAGGAATATATTTCTTACCTTATTTTTTATTTCCTTCTTATATCTTCAGCAGCTGGTTAATAATGTGTACACAAGTATTAATGTTAGCTTTTTATATTGAGTTCGTGAAAGCTTCCAAATAGCTGTGCGTTAATTTGCTTATGGAACGACCAGAGATGATACCGCAATTTAGTCATCATATGTCAATTTTTAAGGATCTGTTCAGCTGTTTGTGTAGTTTGTTCACACGTACACAGAACCACTTTGAGTCTTCGTGAAAGATTGTCTACTCTGCTGTTTACTGTTCAGAGACGGAACATGATTACCTGATTTGCAACACGAATATAGCTGTGAATGTCTCTATAGGGGGCTTCCTTCCTAACGGCCAAGATGTTGGTCCTCTTTTCATTGCAGTTTATAGATTGATTCACATTCTCGTGTGTTGTGCCCTACAATAACAGCGTGTTTGTTCTCACGTTTCTTGTTATGCCACACTATGTCAGTGTCCACCACAATATTACTCTTCTGTTGGTACTCAATGCGTTTAGTATTTTTTTTTAAACCATTGATTTATTGATTGATTGATTGATTGATTGATTGATTGATTGGTTGATTGATTTAGGAACCGACATCACAGCACTCGGGGCATTCCCATAAGCGCTCCGTCCCCATCCTCAACAGCCAGCGAAGAGTTCCAACACTAATAGTACCAGTAGCAGTCTGATTATATGTCCGTCTCGCCATTCCTCCGATGGTGTGTGCCTCCCCCAACGTGAGGATTGGTGTGGGTATTGTGTGGACTGGGAGATGGGAGATGTTGAGGTGTGAATGAGAGACCCCAAGGGACCTAGTGTAACACAGTGTGTGGATCCCATGAACTCATCGGATACACGTGACCCAACACACCATATATCCGGGGTCAAGTTGTCAGCAAAGACCCACTTGCAGGAAGAGATAGTGGGTCTCGATTACCTCACATGTTCATGCAGTCAAAACATGGGTTAATGTGGGGATCATTCTCCAACTCCCAGCCTAAACCATAGGCTCACAAGCCCTCGCCTGAGTGGCATATAGCAAGTGTCTCTCGTTTGTTTTTTAATTGCTGATGAAGTCGTTGTATCTGTAGTGTTAATTCTTAACCTTTTATTTCCCTCTTGTAACGCCTAGCTTTACCATTCCCCATTGTATGTTAGAAAAACATTTATAAGTCATGTCTTAGTCAGATATGACTGCTTTACCGTATAACAGTAGACAGAACTGCCTGCTTTCTGTTTGCGCTCAATGTTGGGGGGCACTCAACAAAGCCGGCACACAAAAGTGTGACAACGGCTTCGGAAGGAGGCTATAAGCCTTACCCTAGGGCGAGGAAGTGCAACCTAAAGACTAAATGTCATGGCAAGACAGAACAGGCCCTAAGCCTTAGTCGGCACCAGGTCTAGGATGGAAGCTCCGAGAAGCGGACAGTTAGAGTATTTCTTTGTTCATCCTGCAGCTTCTGCAGCTTGTCTTGCTCCAGACGTATTGGTGTTACCTTTCCTCGGATTACACTAGACAAGCCGAGAGAGGGATCATGCTGCATGGGCAACACATGGTCTCTAAATTCAGCCCAAGCTTTGGGGTATGGAGAGATATAACTCCATTTTACAATCCATCGTACGACTTGACTGCAAGGTGCCAATTTCAGTCTAGTCTATTATAACATCACATACTGAGAAAGATAACGATGTTGCCTCTTCTTCTTCTTCACCTTCAGACGTCAATGTGAATAAATGCAAGGAAGGAAGCAGTCAATGTAAGCTAGTTGACAGCCCCATAGATTCTGCCCTCGCATAGAGCGGGTGGAGGCTAAACTTCTTTTCTCGGCTCTGCCTATATAGGTCACTCCTGCAATAAATGTTTCTTCAAACACAGAAGCCAAAAACCAAATGTTGCATGGTTTATTGCCAGACATATATCCCTGCATCTGTTGAGCAATGTATATCAGATGAAGTAAAGAAATTTATACGATGATTTGATGAATCATATGATATACAACTCTGCAGTAAGCACGTGACCAGATGCAACGAAAGATGCCTGGCAATAACTCGTGCATTATATTGTTTGTGGATCTGTATTTAAACTCATTAACGTGTTTTAATGATGTCCCCATGTATATTTATTTTATATTTGACTGGTATTCGTCGAAGTGTCATCAGTATATCCGTTCTTTAGTTTATTTTACCAGCTCACATTTATATTCATCATTGTATTCGTTCTTTAGTTTATTTTACCAGCTCACATTTATATTCATTATTGTATCCGTTCTTTAGTTTATTCGACATCAACATGCGTCATGCCAACAAGCGAGATAGGTCGTGTTTCGCCGGCTCACGCGATCACCAGAGTCGTGGATGAGCTCTGTGTTCTTGTCACGACGATTCCACGTGGCCAAACCCGCTAGATCAGGGGTGGCCAACACGAGGCCCGCGGTCCGCATGCGGCCCGCCGGGAGTCATGCTGCGGCCCACGGAGTGGGGAGCGACGATGTGGTCGAAGCTGTAGCACGCTTACTTGTTTACTTTAATTAGAAAAAAAAATATTAGGTGCATGGCCCGGCAGGAAATATTATTTCTGAAATTTGGCCCGCCTGCTGAAAAGGTTGGCCACCCCTGCTCTAGATATTTATTTCTCTGCTTTCCCATTATTCTTTTCCCTCAATTTTTCCAGTTGCCACTAAGTTCTCCAATTTATTTCTTCTCATAATGTTGACTGTCTGCCTCTAAATTCGCTAATCAATTTACGGTTTTCATTTGTTTCTTGTAGGACTTGCTCGTTGATTTTTCCGTTTGTCATGGTATTATTTGCATTTCCCCCTGAAACTAAATGTCCACTACAACTATATATTTTTTCAGCTTGTCTGATCGTTTAATTTATTATGCATGTGATATGTCATTATGGTGTGGCTTGTCCGTAGTCTGTAGATTGTAACATGTTCTTTTGTGTGTGTATGTGATCACATACGTAATCATTCTGGTGACCTTGATGCTTTATATCTATATATTTTAATTATATCTCTTGCATACAGGCATGCAATGCTGGGAAATTTCCGCTGGTTACCTACCTCAGAGACAAATTAGATCCCGTGAAACCAACCGTCGCACCGCCAGAAACTACTACTGTAATGATAGACACAACAACTGAGACACAAACAGATAATAATAGTGATGTGGTAACAACGGCTGAAGTAAATGGAGAAAATGCGCCAACAACAACAACAACAACAGGAACTATAACCAAAAAGAAGAAGAAAAAGGGCTCAATCAGCGTCCTAGGTTACATACTGTTAACATTTGTGTTTATTGTTGGACAGATTATGGGTCACGTGTTCATGAGAATCGTTAGGTATACGTATAAAAGGTATACGTAGTTGTAGTTGTGTGGGTGTGGGTGTAGAGAGGATAGGCGTACAATGGGCACTGTCTATCACATCTGTCGAAGATGTGTGCATACCTGTTGCTGAAGCTGGTCAGAAGATGGTCGGGGATCAGCCCCTGTTATTGCAGCTGATGGTAGTGTGCGAAATATATATAGTTATATATAAGTATATCGTTATCAAGACATTTTAGCAGTAGTTGTAGTAGTAGTCGTAGTAATAGTAGTACCGGTAGTTGTGGTAGTAGCAGTAGTAGTGGTAGTTATAGAAGTAGTAGTAGTAGTCGTAGTAGTTGTAATAGTATTAATTGTAGTAGTAGTAGTAGTAGTAGTAGTAGTAATACGAGAACAAGAGTGTTAAGGGGATACATAGAGCCTGTTCTTTTGTATGGATGTGAAATTTGGAGAATGTGCAGTCATGCTGAAAACCATCTGATGGCTGCAGAAATGTGGTTTCTGAGGAAAATGCAAAGAATACCATGGACAGACAGAAAAACCAATGACCAAGTACTACACGGGACAAATTAAAATCGTAAATTGATTAGAGAAATTAGACGTAGACAGTCAAAACTTGTTGGAAATGTTATGAGAAGAAATGGATTGGAGAACTTAGTGACAACTGGCAAGATCGAAGGGAACAGACCAAGAGGAAGACCGAGAGAAAAATACCTGGATGGCTTGGCCACATGGCATGGACGAGACAGGAACACTGAGCTGATCCACGACACTGGTGATCGAGTGAAATGGCGAGTCATGACCGCCCACGCTTTCTGGCATGGCACATGATTGATTGATTAATTGGAGCTAAAGGAAAGTATTGAGACGCCAGGGAATCAAACTATAAGGGAAAGACACTGGTGCTAGATACACTGAGAAAACATGAGAATAGTATAACTAGACATTATTTTTAAAATGAGAGCTAAATATTTGCTGCAGGAGTATCCAACATATACAAAACAGAGAACAGTATTTTGGTTTACACCAGCTCTATTTGAGGACCAAGTCTATGGGGAACTGCGACTAGCTAACTAACAAAGTTGACTGCTGCTTTCTTTGCATTTAGTCGTTTTGACGAAGATGATCAAAGGTGATCGAAGCAGGAGAAGAAAAGAAGAACGCCCTTTGGCTCGAATCCATAGGACATGCGAAATAAATAAGGACCCGAAAAACACACGAAGCAGAGCATTAGAGATATACGTGAATATTATGGGAAGGACATGGGCAGAGCTGCACAAACAACAACGGATGATGCGGCGTAGAGTGTGCTGGTTGGGGGACCTTGCTCTAATCGAAGGATACAGAAGCGGTAGAGAGGACGGCAAGCAAAAGTTACATGTCAATATGACAAGAATCGTGTGTAATTCGTCTGACCTCCTATGATGACATGCAGTTTTATAGATGATTTCTTCCTAATGCGATACCGCAGGAAATCCTCAGTGGGGACTGTACTGTAGGATTCCTTCCCTTCTTCAATCTAAGAAATAATGTGCATGTCCAACAATGGAACTTCATATCTGAGTAGGGGCATAGCGATCTTTTCAACACGGTCTGTGAGTGGGGGTATAACGATTTTTCCAACATTAGCTAACTAAGGAGTAAGGTCTGTGAGTAGGTGCGTGGTGAAGAGACGTTCCAGTGTCATCGTGATATCATATCGTTACTTTGTTTCCTTAGCGTCCTGAAGTTAACTCACAAAGAGAACTGGTTAATCGCACCAGAAGAAACTAGTCCACATTATTTGAGAATGTCATGAGAAGAGAGGAAATGAAATACGCTGTCACAACGGTAAGATTGGAGGGGAAGAGAGGCAGGGGAAGACCAAGAGGGGTTATGCTGGATAGCTAGACATCATAACACGGAGGAGTGTCGGTGTCAGAAATGATTTGCATCACAAGATGCAGAAGGCTGTGGGCGGACATGATCACCAACGCCACACAGAATGGACTATAAGAAGTCAAACAGCACTCGAAGAGGGTAATTATGCACCATGATTGAATAATATATATATAGAAGGGCACCAGTTCTTGCTAACAAAGTAATATTTTTGTTGTCGTGTGTCTTTGAATAAACAGTTGCAGATACATGCAATTGTAGATTGCAGTATGTGGCTTTCGTTAACTAACCACTTGTCAATGCATATCGTCGTGTACACATCTCATTATGGCATTCCCATTGTCGGCACACGATGTGTCAGTAAACATTGTAGCATGACCAGTAAACACATGCGATAGATTGTTAGTTTGTGAATGTTCTATTGTATACATGTACATGTCTGGAAACTTCAAAAATAAATATAGCATACTATAAGATTGTATACATTCTTGTGTGACTTGTCGATTGTAACAGTTGATACAAGGTAACAGACTGAATTATTTAGGATTGATTAGCTAACCTGTTGACTGATATATTTATTTATAGACACAGTTATTAATTATTCGATTCATTGGATTGTTAATTGCTCGTTTAGTTGATTGATTGATTCATTAATTTATTAACCTCTTCATTTAGTGACTGATTCATTGCGTGACTGAGTGATTGTTTGAGTGACCAACTGATTGAATGATATATTAATTGTGTCATGTATTGAATGTTCCCCCGAGTCATTGATGTGTGGTATGTTAGATAGAAATGGGAGATAGATATCCTAATTAGTTGAGGCCGACTACAACAGAAAACCAGAAATGGCTCGTCGAGGTACGGTTACCTATTAGAGGGCCGAGACAGCACAGGAAAGTCACCAAATTCGTTGGAGGAGAAATCTCACTCTGGATAACCTGAGGCTTGTTGTCTCCCTGATACCATCTGCTCTCGACATATTTTGTTAAATGACGAAGTGTTAAAAAATCTGTTTTTGAACACAGTACATTCACCTCACATTGATGACATTGAATAACACAGTCTAATAATATTATAAACTCGTAATGTATAAATGGGAGAAAAGAAAGCACCATGAGCAATTACAATGTACACAATTATTATTACACAACTGATATCCTGATATTTCCTTAACACATATACAGTCCCAAGAGCGCAATTGGGAGGGTACAATCCTTATTCTGGTGCGAGGAAATGGAACCTAAAGACAAAATGTCATGGCTGGGCAGACCAGGCCCAAAGCCTTGGTTCGTAGCTAGTCTAGAATCGAAGCTCCGACAGGCGGACAGTTAGAAAATTGCTTTGCTTATCCGGTAGCTCCAGCAACTTGTCATGTTCCTGATGTATACGTGTTACCTTTCCCCTGGAGTGAACTAGGCAGGCCGAGAGAGGGATCTTGCTGCACTGGCAACACATGGTCTCTATATTTTAGCACAAGCTTTGTGCTATGGAGAGGAAATAACTCCATCCCTGGTCTTAACCGGTCTTGGAATCAAAGCGAGGGGTAAAATTTACGGGTTATAAGTCCTTGTCAATTAGAGTGACATGGGGCGCCACGGGTTTCCTCTGACGGTGGGAGACACCTACAGGTGTCACTGATCAGCTAACGCCCTTTAAGCTGGGCAGCCCCCGGCCAATTAGGTTCTGAATTCCGCCACATCCTGTCTGCTTCAATGGGTGCTTGGGGCTAGGACAAAATCTGTATCGCAGACTGTAAAACCAATGCACCAAGTACTAATAAAAAGATAAATAGAAATCTCAAGCTAAGGCTTGCAGCCTGGAATGTAAGAACTATGTGTCGAGGAGTTTCCACAGACTTGACAAATACTAACGATGTGAGAATAACGGCTGTGATTGATGGTGAGCTCAATCGTCTTAACATATATATTGCTGGCTTGCAGGAGACTCGCATCAATGAGGAAGGGTCACTCAGGGAAAACAATTACACCTTTATGGAAGTGAATAGGGCAAGCAGAAAAAAAGCAACATGGTGTGGCCTTAACAGAGAAGAATTCGCTACTGGGAATAATTAACATTCCAGCTGGAGGTAATGAAAGACTATTATCCCTGCGCTTGGCATCCTCTTGTGATTTTGCCACCATTATTACTGCATATGCACCGACACTCGCTTCCTCTGATGATGTGAAGGATTCGATCTACGAGGTGTTAGACACTGTGATCAAGGCAGTTCCAAAATCCGACTGCATTTATATGTTAAGTGATTTCAATGCTTGTGTGGGCAAGGACACGGGTTCATGGTCAGTGTGCTTTGAAAAATGAAACATCGGTCGCATGAATGAAAATTGGCAAAGTCTGCTAGAATATTGCACCAGAAATGACCTATATATTAGAAACTCGTTCTGTAAACCAAAAGAGCTGCATTAGGTCACATGGAAACATCCAAGATCCAGCCTTTGGCATCACACGCAAAGAAAATCTGAGCTAAACATCATTAACTCGAAGTTACTACAGTACTGACTGTGATACGGATCATTCTTTGTTGTTGCAAGAGCTAGACACAGACCAAAGAGAATCTACACAGCTAAACACAAATTAAGCCCCAGGATTAATGTTATATACACCCACGATCCTGATAAGTGCTTTGAATTCCAACAGCAACTTAAAGACGCTTTCACTGATACATCAGAAAATTGTACAGTAAGTGAAAAGTGGGGTAAATTTAAGGAAACTCTTAATAAAACTGCATTGGAAATTTACGGCACTGTGGATCATAAGAGGCAGGACTGGTTTGTGGCAAACAGCCAGACACTGCAGCCCTTGATTGATAAAAAGGAGATAGCTCTCTTAAGAAACAACGAAAGACGCGTAATACTCTCAGTAAGCTAAAGAAAGCTAGGAAGGATGTGAATAAGTCTGCCAGGCAGTGTGCAGATGAATATTGGATCAAGTTATATGAGTCCATTGAAAACGAAAGTGATAGGGGAAACATCAGAAGCATGCATGAAGGGATAAAGAAAACCAGTGGCCCAATGATCAAAAGAAGTGCACCACTGAAAATCTTGACTGGAGAAATCATCACTGATAAGACACAGCAGATGGATAGATTGGCAGAACATTATTTAGAGCTTTACTCAAGTGAGACCAAACTAGAGGATGATGTCCTTAACGCCATAGAGGCCCTGCCAACTCTTGACCAACTGGACACACTTCCCACCTTAACAGAAGTGATATGTACGATAAATGAACTTGCATCTAGCAAGGCTTTAGGTAAGGATGGGATTCCAATAGAGGTTATCAGTAGTGGGCAAGACACACTCACTCTAGAGATCCACCAGCTAATAGATCTATGATGGTGAAAAGTCCCAAAGGATTTCAAAGATTCAAGTATCTTAACATTGTACAAGAACACGGGCGATCAACGCGATTGTAACTATAGGGGTATCCCACTTCTGTGCATTGTTGGGAAAGTATTTGATAGAATTGTTCTGCGCAGACTTCAAGTCCTGGGAGATCAAGTCTACCCCGAATCACAGTGCGGCTTCCGACAGAACCGGTCTACCATTGATATGATATTCCCATTGCTACAAATGCAAGGACAATCATTGGCACCTTGCCGTCTTGACAGACGATAGTTTGTGCTCTAAAAAGGCATAATAACTTTTAACTATGGCGGTAGCGAGTGTGACTGATAAGGCCAATTTGCGCTGTAAATGTCCGTTTTCCGGTATTGTCCGCAAGGACAATACCGGAAACAAAATCAACCACTATTTATTACCTTCATCGACCTCACAAGGCATTTGATCTGGTCAGTCGTGAGGGTCTGTTCAAGGCACTAAAGAAGATTAGCTGCCCACCAACTCTTCTGTCCATTGTGGAATCGTTCCACACAGGCATGAAGGGTATAATCATATTTGATGGTGTAACTCAGTTAGTTTGAAATCCAGAGTGGGGCTAAGCAGGGTGGTGTACTATTCCCCACCCTCTTTGGAATATACTTTTCACTTCTTCTGAAATATGCTTTTCGTATTCAGGATGCCGGTATATACATTCACTCACGCTCAAATGGTGGCCTCTATAATGCTCAGAGATTGAAGTTCAAGACCAAAATTAGGAGGGTATTAATTAGAGAGTTGCTTTTTGCAGATGATGCTGCAATTACGACCCAGTCTGAGGAAGAATTACAACGTCTACTATCTGCTTTCTCCAATGTTTGTTCTGAATTTGGTTTATCAATTAACAACAAACAAACAAAAAAGACACAGAATATATCACACGGTGCACATGGGGTTACATCAATCTTTATTGATGAAGCCGAATAGGAGAAAGTAGACCATTTTACATATCTAGGATCAGAGGTAAATCGCAAATTATCCCTGGATCAGAAAATAAACAGCTGGATTGGTAAGGCAGCAATAACAATGAACATGTTAGCAAAAAGGGTCTGGGAGAACTGGAAGCTTACTGCCAAAACAAAAGTCCTTGTCTACTAAGCCTGTGACCTTAGTACTCGACTTTATGGTAGTGAAACCTGGTCAACTTACTCACACCAAGAGAAACATTTAAACAGCTTTAATATGCGGTGTCTGCGAAGAATACTTGCTATTAAGTGGCAAGACAAAATCACAAATACTGAAGTATTGGAAAGATCAGATTGTATGACGGTGTGTTCCATGCTCACTCTTCGTAGACTTAGATGGATAGTATACGTTAGGAGGATGGATGATGGTAAAATACCAAAGGACATCTTTTTTGGCGAATTACAAATGTGTAGGAGATCGTAGGATCGGCCTCTACTACGATACAAAGATGTTTGAAATCGGGACATGATTGTTACATGCATTGATAATGCACATTTGGAGCACGTCGCCACTGCGCGTGTTGCATGAAGGCCAACTATCAGAAATGGAATAAGACAAAGGAGAGAATGATTGCAGATAAAGCACACACAGAGCGTGAGAGACATAAGATGGTGCATCTGTGTTCGCATGCATCTACTGTGGATGAACATTTACAGCGCGAATTGGCCTCATCAGCCACATTCGCTATCGCCATGGGTTGTAGTTATTATGTCTTTTTGAAGCACAATGTACAAAACTATCGTCTGTCAAGACGGAAAGGTGCCAATAATAATAATAATAATATTGTTCTTCTCTTGTATCATCATAAAGATCTTTCACATAATCTGACCACGCATGAAATATCTGATTTTTGTCTATTATCATTTTTCCATCTTTGGTTTTTAGGCAACCCGTTGATGTGTGTGTTCTTTTGTTAGTGGTGTCATTAATTCTTTTGTGCATTAATTTGGTAATCAGGGTGTTGTGTTGGTTTTCAATTTCCTTACAACTTTCCTCAAGCCATGTTTTTCTTGCCTCCTTGCATAGCTTCCTAATTTTCTTGTGAATCTCTTCATATTTTTCAGTTTTATTTTTGTTATTTCTTCTTACTTCCACGAGTTTTAAGATGTCTTCCTTCATCCATTTCTTGCGTCCTATTATCTTTATTTTTGGGATGGTTGTTTATGCAACTTGGTTGGTTGATTTCTTTAATATTTGCCGTTGGTCACTGACGTCTTGAAATAATATTTCCATATCGGACAATGCATCGAATCTGTTCTTTATCTCTACGTTGAATTTATATTTCATTTCCTCACTCTTCAGTGCCTGTAGATCAAATGTTGTGTTTCTTGGCGAAATTTTGATTTTTTTAAATTGTATATGTAAATTGCTTAAGATTAATCTATGTTCGCTGTAGCATAGTTGCTATAGTATAGTGTGTGTGTGTGTGTATATATATATATATATATATATATATATATATATATATATATATATATATATATATAGTATAATATATAGTATAGTATTATATATATATATATATATATATATATATATATATATATATATATATATATATATATATATATATATATATATATATATATATATATATATATATATATATATATATGGTATAGTTTTTGCGACTTTTAAGAAATTTCGAAATCTTCTGTTGATGAAAATGTAATCATTGGGTGCTGTTGATACCATGTGTTTCTAATAAACAAATCATGCTCTTTTTCCCACAGAACAAGTCTGCAACCTCTTTCGTTCTGTTCCTCTAGTCCATACTTGCCCACTATGCATCCGTCCTGTTGATTTCCATCTTTGGCATTCAAGTCACCAATTATGATATTGGCCTCAGAATTCTTGCATTTCTTGAAGGCTTTCTCTAAATTATTATAAAATTCATCAATGCTGTCATCACTACTGTCTGCTGTTGGTGCATAAACGTGTATGACGTTGACATCAAAATGTCTTCCACTCAACTTCACCAGTAACACTCTGTCTGATACAGTCCAATATCCTTTTATCAATGTTGCTCTCTCTGTATTCATTATAATTGCTACTCATCGTTGCAACATCATACTTGATTATATCATTCATGGCTGTGTGGAAAATTACACAATGGACAGAAGAGTTGGTGGGCAGCCGATCTTCTTTAGTGCTCTGAGCATAATCTCATGACTGACCAAATCAAATGCCTTTGTGAGGTCGATAAAGGCAATACATAGTGGTTGATTCTGTTCACCGCATCTTTCTTGCAATTTTTGCAATAAGAATATCATATCAATGCTAGACCGGTTCCGAAGAACCGTTTTCGTGTGATCTGGGGCAGACTTGATCTCCCAGGACTTGAAGTCTGCACAGAACAATTCTTGCAAATACTGGCAAATACTTTCCCAACGACACACATAATTACTACTAATACTTTAAATACGCAACTACTACTAATAAGGGGGGGGGGGAGGGGGCTGCAAATGAAAACCTTAAAGGTTTGTTTTTTTTTAAATTTGGTGAACTATTCTAACAATGTAAAGAAGAATTATATCATATTTTGATGTAGTCGCAATTGCGTTCAATACAAGTCCCCCAGCACCAATAACATGCTTGGATTCCTGTAGAAATAAGTGCTCATTGTAGCGTGTGTAATCACTATGGAGTCACTACTCTGTTTTCCTGAGTGTGACAGGATGGCCTCGGTTGTTGGGAGTGAACACAAGCCCCGAGGTATCCCTAGCACTCACATGTATACTGACCCCAGGGGCTGGACAGGTAGACACACTGTAACTCTGCTACTGACTCCATTTTGGTATTATGAGTCTACACGCCCCTCACAGATCCTAGACCTCTACTAACTACCCTCCCTTATGGACAATGAATTCTGAGGCATCGTCCGAAACCTAACTCAATAACTGTAGAAAATAACTTGTCAAAATAAACAAAGTTTATTCTACCTTAGAGAAACAGGAAGGAATTGAACACCCTGATAGAATATAATCTATTTACAATTATAGAGGGTAGAGTAGAGACAGAATCAGAGATGAGTCCATATTCGTCATCAGGATGAGATGCAGATTTGCTGTAGATGTTCCGTCAAGTCGGTCTGGCACTCACCCGGCTCCCTCCCAGTATGGTTGACTGGAACCTGGGAGACCACTCCATCCCAAGAGCTCGGATCGGCAATCAATGGAGTTAACCACTCGGACCACAGCTGACTAGATGAACTTCAGATCAACAAATGTCCCCATGAGTCACTGGCTAATGGCACTAAGACAGTTCTCATAATTCAGCCTGGCTGGCAGACCCTCTACCCTGAGGTGTCCCCAGGTAAACAATCTTGATATCTATCACTTTAGTAAAGGACCAACCTAATGGTCATGGACTATAATAACTCACCCCTGGTTGGGTAATGTAAAGTTTCTGCAGCGGGTTGCACAAAAGTCACATGAACATTTATACACTCTGGCAGATGATGTCAGAACACTGAGCAGTCACAGTTGACCTGACTTCCTCGGAGTCGAGTCCCACATGATAACCATTGGTGACTGAACATACTACTGTCACTGTTCGTTGACTCAGCTGGCAATCAAGTTTGGTACT
Organism: Cepaea nemoralis; assembly: GCA_014155875.1. Lineage (NCBI taxonomy): Eukaryota > Metazoa > Mollusca > Gastropoda > Stylommatophora > Helicidae > Cepaea > Cepaea nemoralis. The sequence goes on along the minus strand of JACEFZ010018154.1, from coordinate 131,637 downwards.
ACACATAAGTCTGATCTACACACGGCAATGTTCATTAGATCAGGGATGAGATGACCATAGTGTAGCTGAAAAGTGTAAGTAACATTCATACGCCCAACTGGTGTATGTCTAGTGTTGACCGGGCACTCTTGCGGACGTAGTTACAGCACATAGATTAGTGCCGACCTCTACTTGAGATTTCCGACGTTTAGGCGGATAAACAATGTCAATGGAACTGATGTGCTCCCAAAGCTGTGACTCTACCCCAACTTGGCAAGTCTCCCTGGAGTGAGCATACCATCACCTTTCCACAGTACTTCAATTGTTCGTTATCATACACAGGCACGATAGCTTCAGGTGGTTTAACACCCCATATCAGACATAGTGTTGTACAAACCGTTTCATAAATCGTGATGAACAAACCGTATCAAACATAGTGCTGCATCAGGGTTCACAAGCAAACCTCGTGGTTCTTATTCAAACATGATGATACACCCTCTAGCATGACGTTGCACAGTCAGGCATGGTAGGTTTGAAAACAATTACTCGCCCTTACAGACGTAGTGGTTTCAGAAAAAACAGGCATTCTGGTTCATAAGCAGGCAACACCTGAAAGGAATAGCGGCAGGTAAGAGTATTCGGCACCAACATTTGCCCACATGCATCAAATCAATGAATACTCAACCTTCCGTAATGCTAATTAGTTTTCTTTTAATTAGGGCATCATCTCTATGTTGGTAGTATTAGAGCATGGGTATCAGTCCAATGTCAGATGGCCCATAGAACAGCCCATCGAACAGATTAAGTTCCGAGAATGTCGAGTCTGATCATATGTCTCACATGCCTCTATTCTCATAGCTGCTGTTGCTTTATTCTTATCTAGAGTCAAGAAGTCATCCAGGTTAAAACATGTTCTCACTTAAATGTTCAAAGGTGCCACTCAAGTTCTGGCCTCTTCCCATGTGGATTAGCCTTTGGCCTTGACCGAACTTCACGGCTGGCCTGGATTGCCAGTCATATACTTCGTTACGCTTGCACTCAGCCCCCATATCCCATGTGTCCCCGTGCCTCATTCAACCTCCATTCGTCCTTCCATACATCAATCGCATCAGCACTCACGTACTCATGCCAGTATGAAAATAACAGGACAGTAAAGAAAAGAATCTAGAACGCATGTTTACATCGCGACGGTAACGCAGTCATATCGCCTCAAACCACGTTGTCGTTCGGTACATCGTTCATGTAAGTATCACACAACATCCTCTAATATATACGCCACCATAATATCGTATACATCTATATGGCACAAGCTAAAGACCACAGGATGTCACAGTTCCATGAAATGAAATCACTATTAAGTTGTTACACAAACTAGCTACATCACTTCCTATGGCTTAGCAGTACGTGCTCTGCTTCCCTGCAACTAGGCACTTACCTGTCGGAATTCCTAACACTATCAACTAACCTGTCTATTCTGAGAGACTCTACTAACATCATATTCTAACTGACATAAGTTAGGTTCACAAAATACGCAAGTAAACAGCTCCATATAATGGCATGGCTAACCTAGTACATGCAAATACTTACCATATGCAAATACTAACAATTCTGCACATTTTTCCTATGTAACGGTCTTGTATCTAAGCTGAAAGCAAAACTACACAATTTACAACCAGTGTTGTCAACAGTGCGGTACACATATGTACGATGTATTACTTTCCAACCGGCTTATCGATCGCCAACTACTTAGCAATGCCGAATCGCCAAACGCATATTTAATGAGTTGCTGTACGGTCGCATTTTCTGTTCAATTACTACGGTAAATTAATTAAATGGGTATTTACCTGAATCGTTGAACCATTCACCAGACAGCTACAAATACTGTCTGATGGCCAGCTTGCCGTAAGAGATGACAGTTAGCCAAACTTGGCTGTGCGTCCTCACACACCGAGAGTTCGACAGTGAATGAGCGCTACTGCCTAATTTCTTCCTACGTGCATCTCAACCCGCACGGGGTAATAGTGCAATACGTTGTGTCTCAACTTCAGCGAGAAACTTGGGTTCTCCGCACTGGAGAATCTATTTTCTTCCTGCACGAGATAATGTTGGTGTACTAAGCAACCTTGGTCACACAAGTCCAGGTGCTTCGAGAACATTCTAGCCGGAAAATCCTCCTCGACTTTCCCCAGTTTATTTATAACAAGGGAAGTACCTGATGACGCGCCGAGTTGAAGCGGAACCTCTTACAACGAAGCACAGATCTTGCTTCGGTTTGTAACACTGGCTCGGTCGTGAACAGTCCGTCAAAGAAATCACGCCGTTTGGAAACTTCTTACTCCGCTCATACACTTGCTGGACTGACAATCATTCATCGCCATATTAGACCTTCATTAGCCGATGAATTTCTATAGGTTTCACCTCTTCATTGATCATATAGCGGATAACAGAACGCTGCTCCTCTTTGGTGCATGTCAAAAGTGAGTAGGCCATCTTACAATTGTCCCTATAACGTTACCGTTTTCGTCTACACCGTGTTGACACGTGCTTAACACGCTTGAAATGCTTCACAACAATATTAACTGGTTACAAGACAATGGCTTGTTTATTGTAATTTCTATCTAAGAGTCGACAGGAAACGATGGCGGCAGCACTTGATCTCGAGGATGCGTACACTAGAGTTAGATATGATATTTTGATGACCGCACTGATGGAGAAGGGGGTCAATCTCTGGTTGGTGAACTGCATAGCAGCCGTCCTGCATTCTCGTCGGGTTGCTTTCTGTCTGGGTGCATGGACCTCAGAGCCAAATATTAACCTCGGGACTGCCACAGGGATCTGCAATCTCGCCGGTGCTCTTTAACGTGTATACGAGCAGGATTACAAACCTAGAAGCACCAGGGGTTGGAAGGATATTAACATTTGCAGATGATATTCTTGCATATAGGCAGGGGAGAGATAGGGAACAAACAGCCCAGGAGCTACAGGCGACAGTAGACAAAGTGACTGATTAGTGCACTGAAATGAGTGCTGTCATATACCCGGAAAAGGCGGCTGTTTTGTGGTGCTCTCTGGACAACAGGCTTGTGAGAGCTGATTTCCCAAGCCTCGCGATAGATGGTAGAAGCGTCAACACAGAGAACAAACTGAAGTATCTGGGAATCACATTTGACAGAGTCTGCCCTTCAAGGACCGTGTGGAGACGGTTGTGACAAGATCTCAAAAGGGACTCAACGCACTTAACACTATGGCTGCAATGGACACAGAGCAGAGAATGGTCTTCACACTATACCAGCACTTGATCCTCTCAGTGATTTATTATGGACTAGGACTGCTCACTGTCTCAAAGAGTCAGCTGGTGAAATTAGAGCGCATACAGAACGAAGCTATGCGGGTCATTCTGGGGTGCACCAGAATCACCCCAGTAGTGTGTTTGCGTTACATCCATGGTCTGCCGAATGTTGTTGGTAGGCACAAGGTGATGCAGGCGAAGGCATACCTCAGAGTAGCTGCAGACACAGATCGCCCGTTGCACGAGGCGCTGGACGCAGTTAAGGGTCAGAAACTGATAAGAGGGAAATCATGGATGGCTCAGGCGGAGGATGCAATCAGACATGTGAAAACTTGGAGAACATTAGGCGAGGAGACGAGCGGGTCCGAGTGCCAGCGGAGCAGTCATACTAGTGCAGAGTTATAATCACATTGAGCCGGGAGTGCAGGGAGTGGTCAGCGGGGGCCACGGAAGTGGAAATTCAGCAACTAATTCAGGATAATGCTCGCCCGGGTGATGTGATTATCTACACAGATGGTTCGGTGTTGAGAGGTAGGAGAAGTGCCTGCGGATTCTTAGCAAAAGCTAATGGTCGACGTTTGGTGCAGGAGAGTCTGGCGTATGATACCACAACATCTAGCTTAAGAATGGAGGTGGGGAAGGTCACTGTAGCTTTCCGCTGGATGGAGAGCATGATACATGCACACATGGTAATTGTAACTGACTCAGAAAGCATGCTGAGGAGGGTGAGAACAGGGAGGCTTCGTACAGAATGGCTTGCTTCGCTTCGGAGGTCACGGGTAGCAAGCATCACCTGGATCTTTTCTCCTGGGCATGCCGGTGTGCTGGGAAATGAACAGGCGGACAGATTGGCTGGCTCTGCAGAACTTGGTGGAGTATTGATACGTGACAAGGCAGACGTGGTTGCGACCTTGTGGGAGCCACATGTACACCTCGGAGGAGCAGATGTGGTTGAGACCTTGTGGGAGCATGTGTACACCTCGGAGGAACAAATGGATCACCATAGTCTGGCAAGAATGAGGCAGCGAGGAATGACGAGGGGATCTGGCCGACGCTCGACGCTTAGAGGAAAGGCAAGACGGAGATATGAGCAGATTGCTACTGGAACTATTGGTTTTGGAACCCTTCGCTGGCTGCTGAGTATGGGGACGGGGCGCTTATGGGAATGCCCCAAATGCTGTAATGTCGGTTCCTAAAGCAATCAATAAATCAATCAATCAATCAATCTATCTATCTCACTTTTAATGTTGTCATGTGAATCCCCCTCGTACTACTAACACACAACTACTACTTATACTAGTCTAGTTTAGTTTAGTCGATGGATCAACATCACGGCACACGGGTGTAACCCATATGTGCTCCGTTCTACTCCTAACTCGAGCCTGAGTCCGGAGAATCTCAGCTCAGTGCACGAACTCCGTTGCACCTACGAGGATCCTGAAATACTTTGGGTAGATTTTTAACTTGAAATGTTGCCCTGGCAGCGCCTTTAGTCTACTCTTTTTCGATTTCCAAATGCCAAAGGATTGTTTACGTGCGCAACAATACACACGGGCGTCCGATCTCACTACCCAGAGACCAGGAGAAATTTGTGTTACTAAAAGTCCACTTGAAGAATTCCCGGTCCTCACTGGGGCTTGAACCTGGGGCCTCCAGCACTCGAGGCGGACACCATACTCGGAGACCACTTCTAATACGCAATCAAATCCGTAAGCGAGAGGTGTAAAGTGTAAGATTATTTTCGGCTACCGTCCACGCTTATCGGCATAACACTAGATGACGTGTATTTGCACACCTTCGGAGATTTCGTCTGGTTCTCTGGTGCGCACGGTTCCGACATCATATGTCCAACCATGTTGGTTTACGTGTATGATGGACAAGAATGATGTTTAGTAGGTGAGAATGATGTGTAGAATGGGCGTTGTGACTTTCCTGCCTCTGGCATGTTGGATAGAGATCAGATTCGCTAGAATAGTATGTCAATTAACGGTAGGGGTCAGACTCCAAAATATATTGTGTGTGATGTTTGAAAAAATTTGACTGAATGAAACCACCACATACGATTTTGATGGGGAATTTAATAAACTCTCATTGAAATGTAATGGTGAATGCCAAGGGTGTTATTTAGTTAGTTAGTTAGTTAGTTAAATAGTTAGTGAACAGTTAGTCAATAAGTCAGTCAGTTAGTTAGTCAGTCAGTCAATCAGCCAGTTCGTTAGTTAGTTAGTCATTTAGTCAGAAAGTCGGCCACTTAGCCAGTTAGCAAGTTAGTTAGTTAGTCAGTCGGTCAGTCAGTCAGCCAATTGGGTAGTTAATCGATGAGTCAGCCAGTTAGTTAGTTAGTTAGTTAGTAAGTAAGTTAGTTAGTTAGTTAGTTAGTTAGTCAATCGGTCAGTCAGTCAGTCAGTTGGTTATTTAGTCGATGAGTCAGCCAGTTAGTTAGTTAGTTAGTTTGTTAGTTAGTTAGTTAGTTAGTCACTCAGTCAGTCAGTCAATAAGTCAGCCATTTAGTTAGTTAGTTAGTCACTCAGTCAGTCAGTCAATAAGTCAGCCATTTAGTTAGTTAGTTAGTCACTCAGTCAGTCAGTCAATAAGTCAGCCATTTAGTTAGTTAGTTAGTCACTCAGTCAGTCAGTCAATAAGTCAGCCATTTAGTTAGTTAGTTAGTTAGTTAGTTAGTTAGTTAGTTAGTTAGTTAGTTAGTCACTCAGTCAGTCAATCAATAAGTCAGCCAGTTAGTTAGTTAGTTAGTTAGTTAGTTAGTTAGTCACTCACTAAGTCAGTCAGTCAGTCAGTCAGTCAGTTAATTGGATAATTTATCAGTCGGTCAGTCTGCCAGTTAGTTAGTTATTTAGTCAGTCAGAAATTCAGTCGATCAGTCAGTCAGTTAGTAAGTCAGTTAGCTAGGTAATCAGTCAGTCAATTAGTTATTTAGGTATTAAGTCAGTCAGTCAGCCAACATATCATCCTCATTGCACATCAATCCCATAAGTGTTTGGATCCCCTCCTCAGTATCTACCGCATCTGTGTTCAATTCCTCAATAGAGGCCTGCATATTCCTAAACATGCATCTGCGCTCCGAGGTCGACCAGCCTGGCATGAGTACCAGGAGATTATTACGGGAAGTATATGCGGTTTGTATGCTACTGACCACTTCAGCAATCGATCGACGACTATTGTATAATATGTGGTGATGTTGCCATATGCCTGCGGTACGGTAATGCCATGGAACTCTCTGAGGATGTCTTATATGTGGTGATGTTGCCATATGCCTGCGGTACGGTAATGCCATGGAACTCTCTGAGGATGTCTTATATGTGGTGATGTTGCCATATGCCTGCGGTACGGTAATGCCATGGAACTCTCTGAGGATGTCTTATATGTGGTGATGTTGCCATATGCCTGCGGTACGGTAATGCCATGGAACTCTCTGAGGATGTCTTATATGTGGTGATGTTGCCATATGCCTGCGGTACGGTAATGCCATGGAACTCTCTGAGGATGTCTTATATGTGGTGATGTTGCCATATGCCTGCGGTACGGTAATGCCATGGAACTCTCTGAGGATGTCTTGGTCTTTAGGTACACTCTGGTCCAGCTCTCTCTCACAGAACAGACTGTCCAAGAACATACACAGAAATGGCGAAACTCCATGTAGTCGATCAAACATGGATTCCTCTCTCACAATACTACGTTGTGCAGAGATGTCCTCATACAATTCCCAGGCCTGGCATCCACCACACTGATGACGAGCGTATCATTGATAATCCAACCTCCCAACTTAGGCCGGCTGTATATCAATTATCCTATTACAGATGAACAACCCAATGGGTGTTTATGCTTTATTGACTATACAAAGGCTTTCGATAAAGTGAGACATGTCGACATGATAAGGATGCTTGAAGATCTACAAATTGATGGAAAAGACCTTAGACTTGTAAAGAACATGTATTAGAAACAACAAGCTGCCATCAGAATTGAGAACGATGTAGGCCAATACCAGCCTATTGAAAGAGGTGTGAGACAGGGATGTGTAATGTCTCCAGATCTTTTTTTTCCCCTATACAGTGAGAATATTTTCAGAAGTATAGATGATATGTAAGGAATCAACATTGGGGGACGATACATCAATAACATTAGATATGCAGATGATACAGTCTTGATTGCAGACAATGAACAGGACCTGCAACATTTAGTAGATGCGGTTGTTGCACACAGTGAACTACTAGGGTTAGAACTGAATAGTAAGAAGACACAGATTATGGTCGTCACTGGGAAGAAGGAAATACCACAAAGTGATATACGAGTAAATGGGCATATTCTTAAGCAAGTGAACCGATACAGTTATCTCGGAACAGTCATAACATCTGATGGGAAATGCCTCGAAGAGATTAAAACAAGAATTGCCATTGCGAAGGTAGCCTTTCGCAAGATGGAAATCATACTGACCAATAAAAATATATCAATTGAAACATATAAAAGAGTGTTGAAATGCTACATAGAACCTATAATTGTGTATGGATGTGAAGCGTGGACAATTAGCAGCCAAGCTGAAAAAACATCTGATGGTTGTGGAAATGTGGTTTCTGAGGATAATGCAAAGAATACCATGGACAGAGAGAAAAACCAATGAACAGGTCTTTCAAGAAACAAATGAAGATCGTAAACTGATTAGAGTCATAAGACGTTGACAGTTAAAAAAAATTTTGGGCATGTTATGAGGCGAAATGACTTGGAGAACTTGGTGACGACAGGCAAGATCGAAGGGAAGAGACCAAGGGAAAGACTGAGAAGTAAATACCTGGATGGCTTGGCCGCATTGCACGGTCGAGACATGAACACGGGGCTGATCCATGACTTTTTGTGATCGAGTGAGATGGCAGAACATGACCGCCCACGCTGATCGGCTTGGCACATGATGGATGGTTGGTTTATGACCTTTCTGAATTCTTCATCGGCGTAATCGCCTCACCCAAACGGACACTTTACCACAAAAAATATCCCTGCTCTTTGCTAAGTCTATATCGTTGATCTTTCTTGTCTGTCCCTCTGTCGACAGCGACCATTCAGCGAGCAAGTTTCATAACAAGTCCCGCTCTTCGCTGTTCTAGCCTTGACCTAGTTATGTCCCAATGGCCTCTCATCTTATAACGTCAGCTAATGAGTGGCCGTAAACGAGTCTCAGAGTTATTTGGTCCATTCCTGTCGTCGTTAATCCGTATCTACCGTTGTCTCTAATCGCACGTGATAGTAGCTCAATCAATATGTAATGTGCAATGTTTTTGGCAGTCATTTGTTTGAATCAGAATAAATTGGTACCGGAAAATATATTGGGCACTAAAGCAGCATATATATATCCGGTCGTTGTGGCTAAGGGCTTGCGAACGCAGTTTGCGAGTCCGTATACACGGGTTCGGAACACAGCTGTGCTGGGTTTTTTTTTTTTTTCGAAAAAGGTATAGGAGCCGGTCGTTCAGAAAGCAATGGCAAACTAGTGAACGTGACATTTGCCCAGGAATCACGAACAGCGAAAATGCTGAGGAAATGCTGGGGTTGACTGCTACGTCGTGTGAAGGACATGCAACTTAATTTTAAATTTGTAATATATACATATATAACGCCACGAACGTTTAGAGAGAACAATAATAGAGGGGCATACGCCTGGGAAGAGAGGAAGAGGAAGGCCAACGAGAACATGCTTGCAGGATGTAGCGGACGATATCCAGATGGGTGTATCGAACGCGGGACATCTTGCTTATGATCGAGAGGTTATCAGGAAGGTTGCTGTGGTGTGTAAGTTGAGTGGAGAGATAAATCCCCAAATAGTAATTTCCGACTACTAATAGAAAAACTGAAATGACTCGCAAGACCCATTTGTGAAATGAATCAAGCATATCTGGCAGGATGACACAAAGGGATCAAGTAAGGTTTTCAAGTAGAAGGCCAAGAGATCACAGGAAAGGCACTGGTTTCAGAGTGGAGCATGACCACTCTTATAAGAACTGAAGACTAATATTCTTCCTGCTACATAGCTCTCCCAATCTGCAGACCCCAGATAACGTCGTGGCAATATCACACTAAAATATAACACAGTTATATACATGTAAATATGATAAATAATGAACTAACTCATTCTAGATCCGTTTAAAAGATTATAATGGATGATTGGGATGATACGAACACCGTTTTGTATCCCGAAATCACACAATTGATACTAGGACAATGAGAGGTAATAATGTCCGTGTTTTAAAATGCACGGCAGAAACATATAGGCTCTTGCCTAGCCGAATGGGTGGTATAGTTGTATGTCTTCATTTGTTGTATATTGATAGTTCTTATTGATTGGCTATTCCTTGTCAAACGTTTGGCAATGAGTAGTTTGGTGTTAGTTTGGTTATACTCAGCTTTTCTGCTTTCTGTCAGCGCCGAATGTTGGGCGGCGCTTACCAAACCCGACACCCCACATTGTGCCAACGGCTTCGGGCGGAAGAGCGCAATTGGGAGGGTACTAGCCTTATCCTGGTGCGAGGAAATGAAACCCAAAGACAAAATAAGTCATGGCAGGGCAGACCAGGCCCTAAGCCTTGGTTGGCAGTTGGTCTAGGATCGAAGCTCCGACAGGCGGACAGTTAGAGCATTGTTTTGCTGATCCGGCAGCTTCTGCAGCTTGTCTTGTTCAAGATTATAGGTGTCAACTTTCCTCTGGAGTGAACTAGGCAGGCCGAGAGAGGGATCATGATGCATGGGCAACACATGGTTTCTTTATTTTAGCCCAGGCTTTGTGCTATGGAGATACAATAACTCCATCACTGGTCTTAACCGGTCTCGGAATCAAAGCGAGAGGCAACTGTTACGGGTTATAAGTCCTTGTCAGTTGGCGTAGACATGAGGCGCCACGCGTTGCCTCTGACGGTGGGAGACACCTACAGGTGTCACTGATCAGCTACCGCCCGCCTCAAGCTGGGCAGCCCCCAGCGAATTGGGTGCTGATCCGCCACAGCCTGCCTGCTTCAATGGGTGCTTGGGGCTAGGACAAAATCTGAATCGCAGGCTGTAAAACCAATGCACCAGGTACTAATAAAAAGAATAGAAACCTCAAGCTACGGCTTGCAACCTGGAACGTGAGAACCATGTGTCCAGAATGTTCCACTGACTTGACAAATATTGACGATGTGAGAAAAACGGCTGTGATTGATGCTGAACTCGATCGTCTTAACATTGATATTGCTGGCCTGTAGGAGACTCGCCTCGCTGAGGAAGGGTCACTCAGGGAAAACAATTACAGCTTTTTTTGGAAGGGAAGAGGGCAGGCAGAAAAAAGACAGCATGGTGTGGGCTTTGCAGTGAAGAATTCACTACTGGGAATGATTGATATCCCAGCTGAAGGTAATGAAAGATTATTATCACTGCGCTTGGCAACCTCCTGTGGATTTGCCACCATTCTCACTGCATATGCACCGACACTCGCTTCCTCTGATGATGTGAAGGATATGTTCTATGAGCAGCTAGACTCTGCGATCAAGGCAGTTCCAAAATCCGACTACATTTATATGCTCGGTGATTTCAATGCTCGTGTTGACAAGGACTCGAGTTCATGGCCAGTGTGCTTTGGAAAATACAACATCGGTCGCATGAATGATAATGGGAAAAGGCTGCAGGAGCATTGCACTAGAAATGACCTATGTATTACAAACTCCTTTTTTAAAACAAAAGAGATGCAAAAGGTCACATGGAAACATCCAAGATCCGGCCATTGGCATCAGCTGGACTTCATTATCACTCGGAGACAACATCTGAACCATACATCATTAACTCGAAGTTACCACAGTGCTGACTGTGATACAGATCATTCTTTGGTTGTTGCAAGGGTTAGACTGAGAGCAAAGAGAATCTACACAGCTAAACACAAGTCTAGCCCCAGGATTAATATTACTAACACTCACGATCCTGGAAAGTGCTTTGAATTTCAACAGCAACTTGAAGACGCTTTCAATGATACATCAGAAAATTGTATAGTAAATGATAAATGGAGTAAACTTAAGGAAACTATTTATAAAACAGCGGTAGGGGTTTACGGCACTGTGGATCATAAGAGGCAGGACTGATTTGCGGCAAACAGCCAGATACTGCAGCCCTTGATTGATAAAAAGAAGATAGCTCTCTTAAGAAACAAGGAAAGACCAACGCGTAACACTCTAAGTGAGCTGAAGCAAGCAATGAAGGATGTACAAAAGGCTGACAGGCAGTGTGCTAATGACTATTGGATCAAGTTATGTGAGTCCATTCAAATCGCAAGTGATAAGGGAAACATCAGAAGCATGTATGAAGGGATAAAGAAAGCCTGTGGTCCAATGATCAAAAGAAGTGCGCCGCTGAAAACCTTGACTGGAGAAATCATCACTGATAAGAAACAGCAGATGGATAGATGGGTCGAGCACTATTTAGAGCTTTACTCAAGTGAGACCAAGCTAGCGGATGATGCCCTCAACGCCATAGAGGCCCTGCCAACTCTTGACCACCTGGACACACTTCCCATCGTAACAGAAGTTAAGTGTGCTATAAATGAGCTTGCATCTGGCAAGGCAGAGTAAATATTTAAGTGCCTATCAACTCTAGCTAATTACCCAACAACATGTCAACTTTCGCTGATTTTATAGAAGCAGGCAAGGCATTACAATACACAGGAAAGGAATTAGAGCAATATGCTGATCAAAAATTTAGGGAAGCAAAGGATGCTGATAGAGATTAACGTGCACGAGAAAGACAACACCAGAAGGAATTAGCTGAGATAACAAAACAAAAGGAGTTAGAAATAAATCAAAAACAATTAGATCAAGATAAGGAAATTAAACAAAAGGAATTAGAGATTAAACAGAAAGAATTAGAATTAAAACAAAGAGAGATAGATGAAATGGCAAGAGTAAAAGAAAAACAAATACAGGTTGAATCAGAGACACAGTTAAAAATGAAAGGTATGGAAGTAGACTCACACTTAGAGATCTCTGCTACAAAACTAAAGAGTCAACAAGAAGAAAATAAATTTAATAAGTATAAAAATATTATTAAGCCATTCTGTAAAGAAGACTCCATATCAGCCTGGACAGAAAATGTCGAATACCAGCTTAAATACCACCAAGTACCAATAGATATGTGGGCTATGATTTACATGAAGAACCTTAGTGGGGAGCCCCTTAAATTGATAGAATCAATACCAACTGATCTTAGATCTAACTATCAGTACATCCATGATAGAATAATGCAACATTTCTTATTTGATGCCCCTGGGTATCAAGTACAATTTTCAAATTTAAAACCAAAACCAAGTGAGACTTTCATCGATTATGTCTCAAATGTCCAAAGCGTACTAAATAGATGGCTCAGTGCAGCAAACATAGGAAAGGACTTTGAAAAACTTAAAAATTTAATAGCCATGGATAAAGTCATATCCACAATACCATCTCCTTTCGCTAAATTCCTTCAGCAGTCAGACATCGAGACCATAGAACAATTTGAAAAGAAAGGCTATGCATATTTTTCCTCGAATACAGATATTTTTAAAACAGCAAGTATCGACTCTGAAATAGTCTCTTTTGTTAAGGACCAACCTAAAAGCTATCGCAGCAATAAAAAACCATTTCAGAGAGTCGACAAGAAAGACCAAAAATTACCTAAATGTGTGTATTGCCAACTTTTTCATGATACTTACTCTATGTGTGATAAATCACCAAACTATCCAGCACATCTTGAGACGGTCATTAAGACGCAACAAAACAAGAGAACTGCATACAGGCGTGCAGTCAAATGCTTCTTCTGTTCTAGCTACGGGCATTATTCAAATAAGTGCCTGGGCCGCCAACGAATGAAGGCCAACAGTGCAGTGTTAATTGATACATCTTCTGATAGTGGTAGTGAGACTGAGTGTGAAGTCGAGAATGTATTACCATTCAACCAATGTGAAGATGTTTGTTGTGTAAACGATATTTTAAACTTTGATAGTTGTGAGCAATGTCACCAATTTCATGCAGACGGCAAACTTACATGTGGACACATTGTAACATCCTCCTTTGAGAATGCAAACGCAGCTATAGCCTCCAGAGGCAATCTATTGTTTCACTCTGCATTGGTCAATGATAAACCATGCCGATGTTTGCTTGACAGTGGGAGCTCTATTATTGGTATTAAAAAGGAACTTGTTAATCCAAAGGATTATACTGGTGACTCTGTAAAGTGCCGTACGTTTTCTGGCAATATAGAAACCTATCCTCTGGTAAGAGCCCGTATAAACACCCCGTTCCTTTCTGGTACCTTTACGTGTGCAATACTAGACAACCCTTGTACCGATTTAATTCTTGGGTGTCTACCCCAGCTAAGGCACTGTACAGATGCAGAAATATCTGTCTGGGAGGAGAAGAATGGATTCACTCCAGTGAACAGCTCAGATATCCTCAAACATCACAGTCCTAACAAAAGTGCTAGACCCATAATTCTTGAAACTGATCAAGACGTAATGGTGCTACTACCAGACAAACATAATAAAATGGTAACTTCGTGGTAAGGGCCATTAAAAGTGATACAAAAACTTTCGGATGTCGATTATGAAATATCGATAAACAGACACTTAGAGATATTTCATATCAACATGTTGAAACCCTATTTTTCACGACAAGAGACAGAATTAGAGACAGACGAACACAATGCACCCACACCTATTGATGAGACGACAGACGTACACAACGCAACTACACTGGTTAGCGAGACTGGCAAAGCCGACGATATGCATACACCTAGTGAGCATACAGAAAACGCACTTAGCACCACAACCGTACTGAATCAGGTAGACGACGACGGGATGGAACTACCTGTTCCAATTGTAGACAAGACTGCGACATTAGATTGTATACGATTAGAAACGGGACTAACAGACGAGCAACGACGACAGACAAGAGAATTAGTGACTGAATATAAGGACATATTTTCCGACATTCCAGGTAGGACGGACAGGATCGAGCACTCCATCCTTCTTTCGGACTCTAGGCCTATCAAATGCAGGCCGTACTCTATCCCACTTAGCTATAGAGAAAGTCTAAATAAGGAAATTCTTAATTTAGAAGCTAGTGGGATCATTCAGAAATCTACATCTGAGTACTCCTTTCCAATCGTCCTAGTCAAGAAAAAAGACTCCACAATTCGTCTTTGTGTGGACTATAGGAAACTCAACAATGTCACTAAGATCGACGCAGAACCAATTCCTTCCTGCGAAGATCTTATTCTTGATATGTCCACCTCCAAAATCTTCTCTAAATTAGACCTTACTAAGGGATATTGGCAGGGCCCTATGCAGACTCAATCTATCCATCTTACTGCTTTTTCAACACCATTAGGTCTTTACGAGTGGCGGTTTCTTCCTTTCGGACTTCGTAACGCTCCTGCCACTTTCGTACGCTTAACTAGAGATTTACTGCATGGAGTGACGAATACAGTGACATATATAGATGATATTTGTGTCCATACAGACGACTGGACAACACACTTACTGAAACTCAGACATGTCTTCGATAGGTTGCGACTCTTCGGTCTCACTGTCAAACCGAGCAAAGTTGAATTGGGCCTATAAGAAATTGATTTTTTGGGTCATGTCATTTCACAAGGACAACTAAAAACTGACAATAGAATTATTACTAAAATTATGAACCTGACCATGCCTACAACAAAGAAGCAGGTCAGGAGCCTTTTGGGTTTAGTAAATTATTATAGTAAGTTCATACCGAACTTAGCTGAAATTACAAGTGTATTTTCAAATGTTTTAAAAGCATCAGTAAAATTAGATGTCAAAGATGCATTATTAATTTCTGCATTGTCAAAATTGAAACTCCTATTTAGTAATGTACCAATCCTCCGTTTGCCTAATCCTAGGCTCGTTTATTATCTTAGGACAGATGCCAGCAGGATTTCCATCGCTGCAGTACTAGGCCAGTTTTATGATGGCATCTTCCATCCAATTTGCTACGTGAGCCGCAAGATCACACCTGCTGAGTCCAGATATTCCATATCAGAGTTGGAAGCCCTAAGCATCATCTATTCGGTGAGGAAGTTGCATCGATTTCTAGCGGGTTTTCACTTCGTGGTCCAGACCGACAACTCCCCAATCACGGTCATACAAAGTGGGGTGCATCGTAACGACCGCATCTACAGGTGGTCATTAATATTACAGAATTATACTTTTAGTATAGAGCATATTAAGGGTAGGGACAACATTCTTGCTGATACCCTTAGTCGACCATCTGAGGTAGAAATACCTGATATTCCACATGAATAGGTAGTGTAAGGAATGGTTAGCTAGTACACTTAGAATATCCTGTGTAATATATCCTATGTAATACATAGACATCATGTTCAGGACTGTGTGCTAAGAACAGTGAACCACCATATGTCCGTAGACAGCAGAATAAGAACTGTGCTCCAAGAACAAGTGAATCACCGTGTGTACATAGACAGCTCGTTACTTACTATGCTCCATTTGTGTTCCGGTGAATCACCTGTGTTAAGCATGGAAGAACAGTGTCAGAACAATGCATAAATAACAGACACGAATATACTTGTCTACGACACCAGCGGACTCTACGAGTGGAAGAATACCCATAAGACACAAGTATGACTGTGTAAAGTCTGTAAGATACCCAGGATAATTGTGTATATATAAACTATGCCAACGAAAGGAATTTCTAAACGTGATGGCAACCACTAACCTGGGGTAAATAAATACCATGTATATATATATATACTTAATGTGATATGTATTATAACGTTTTTAATATAGTCATAAATTATAGTTAGATTAGTTACTTTACCATAGAGTTAGATTAGATTTAGGGAATATAATAGATTTTTTTTGTAGTTTAGATAAATCATTAAGTTACCCACTTACTTAGCATAAAAGTAAAATAGAATAGTACTTACACTTAATAACAGCTAAATTAAAAACTAGGATAAAAGGTTTAGATAGGAATAGTACCATTTAGTTCATTTCATTTCACTTAATGTCATTCCATCTTCATGAACACTTTAACATCCTCATCATTTAGGATTAAAATTAGTTATACCTTATAGGATAAAAGGATTATACAGATAAACATACATCATTTACACCATTTAGAGTAAAGATATCAATCATATAATTTTTCATCTAAACATTAAAACATTATTCAGAAATTTGATCATTTCACATTACCCATTTCAGAAAGGTACATAACTCATCTCACATCATTTTCATTTTTTTTAGATAGTTAGATTACTTCCCTTAAATTAGATTAAAGTGGTGTAACAAATTAAATACATATTTATAGAAGTAGTATTAGTATTTCAGTAGAATATACCGTTTAATAATATCAGGGTACAAACCATCAACCCTTTTTCATACATGTAAATATTTTGTAAATACATGACTCGTGCAGCAAGTTACGCACAGTCATTAAGCTCAATTTTCTCAAACAGAGCCAAACTTGTACAGTGTCACTTCAGGGTTTTTAAATAAGTGTGAGAATAAAAGATGTGTGACAGAAGTGTGAAAGTGAGAGAAAATCGAAAATATACAAAGGAGAGTGAGGACAACCAGCGGATTTTTTCTGCCGCTCAACGCGATTTTTTTTATTGTTTGTCTGCGTCAAGCGTTTGCTTTCAGTGTTGAAATGTGCTGTCTCAAATAGAGTGTGTGTAGTTTAGTGTAGATCTTAGATAAAGTATTTTAAGTCTCATAAGACGGAAACGTAGTCACGAATTAGTGTTATACACTTGTTTGTGACCTCATTTAACCGAAGTATGGCACTTGAAAACTAACTTACATACATATTATAGACAGACACACCTGTTAGAAGGTAAGTTATATTATTAGTTAGATCCAACCACGCAAACAACCAGGAAAACAAACATGTAAATTGCATACATTTTTTAGAACAAAGGGAGATAACTCCGGGTCAGGGGACACAATAGATATCGAAACACTAACTTAACAATGAAAGATAACTTTACACGCGGAAGCGAGATAGGTAAAGCCTGTCGCATACAGCTTGTGTAAGGGTTGTTTAATATTATATGGGGGACATGAAGCAATGCATGTGTTGACCCTAAGAAAGTCAACTTTGTATGGGTAGTGAGTTAATTTGCTATTTGAGGGCAGGTCTTATAAGACAATGGTCCGGTTCAGACAAACCTCTAATTAATATAATATTGCGATTGACAAGAGGGCTCACGCCAACCAGACAAGTTTGTGGCGATTACCATTAGCCAAGTAAAGTGATACTACATTGTGACAATAGTCAGTAGAGGTCTATTCAGTTACCCAGAACCAAGTTATCAAGTCTTTGACAAAAATTAGATACACTAATTTTTAGAAGCCTCTTGCGTCACAACCATGAGTCAAAGTTTGTAACGCAACACAGGAGGGGAGGGTGTGTGTCAAAGACTCAGTTATATAGGAGTGAAGACCACCCTGAATGAGTGGTCTACCTCAAGTAGATTAGAGGTAACTCAGTGCCCCTACATGAGGGCAGGGTAGGTTATAGGAAGGGGAACTATTAAATAGTTCTCTCATGAGACACGGAGGTGTCAACCAGAGAGTAAGCACTCTGGTCACGGCATGATCACGCCTACGTGATAGACACGGAGAAGTGGAATGCCACTCAAGAGTAGACGGCTACTCTAAGCGTGCTGAATGATGCAGCACGCAAAAAGCCGAAGGGCGCACAAGGTCCTTCCGCGTGCTGTGTAGTCACGCGAGGAAGATAGTCAGACAGGGGACAGACTTCATAGTGAGCGCATAGCTTAGCGTCGATGCGTGTTTCTTTAGCCGAGTAGATAGAGTTAGCAGTAGGGTTAGGAAACGACTAGTGATAGGCAGATCTGTGTATTCTTGTGTGATTTAATAGCGACCGTTTTGTGCATTGATGTAATATAAAGAGCTAGTGGCAATAAAATGTGTAATCAATTCCTCTCGTACGACTTACAATCTTTTTGTGTGGTGCGAGAGAAGTTTATCCCGTAATGCCTGAAGCATCGCTTGATGACAACCGGATATGTAAAAACGAATGTTGTTATCCATTGGGTAATTATGTTTTATTTGTATTTAGTTATATTAGCAATTGCTTGTTTTCATTATTCCCCCGCCCTATATGTTATATCGGTACTGTCAAGTGTTGATGTCCTTTCTGTGAGTTGTGACTGTTCTTATAGCACTAACGAATTATTCTCTCTGTTTTCTCGTATAGAACTTTGGGCCAGGCGAAACAAGTGTTAATTCAAGTCGGAACATGAGTCAGACCTTGAGTTCATTGCATTGGTCAGTGATAGCTAAAATATAGAGCTTTCAGAAAAATGTTCTCCCTGCTTGAACAATTTGTGATCCACACATTTCCACCACTGCTGTGTTTTTCCAGCGTACAGGACTTAGATGCAGCATCAGTGAGAACCAAGACGTTTACAATCTATAAACATCGGATCTAGGGATGGTTCAGATATCTAGTTGACATCTCAGGCCTCATCTCTGACGACGGTATCACAGCCTGGAATTCTGAGAGAAGTAGCATATTCGTTTTCAGTTTTTAATTTTCGCTTCATTGTCCTCATTGTTTCCATCTTGCTATTCTCCTCAAACAACATTGCAGGTATAAACACATATCAAGCGAACGAAAGATGAAGAAATCATCCGCATTATTGTCGCCGTCATCATCATCATTAACATCTTCATCATCGTCGTCAATATCCAGTTCGTTGCCGAATGTGTCGGCGATCATGCTTCTCAAACTCTAACAATTATGTGTTTACATCTTTCCACCCAATGACGAAACACTAGAAGTAGGGAATGTCTTAATGGACCCCCAAATGTGGTGGCCGCCACTAAAATCCTCCTTCTTTGTGCCCATGTGACGTCCAAAAAAAAAAAAGCAATCCTCATCTTCAAGGGATATAAATCTTGAATAGCCAATCGGTTGGTGTTTTGCAATATTACCTTCCGGGTTTTTTTTTTTTTTTTTTCCAAAATTTATATTGATTGTAGTGCGTATGGCACCAGGAAACACTAAATATGACGTGTGCATTAAAAAGAAAATGACAAGGAAATAGAACACAATTTTAACAAAGACGTAAAGAGTAGATTCGTGTTATTGTCTGATCTAGAGATCTAATTTCAAGATGTAGATGATCAATGGAAAATGATGAAGAATTCAATCAATTTGGCTGCAGAAATAACTATCACAAAATTAAAGACATTGGGTCGTAAGAAATGAATGACGTAAGAAATTTTAAGACTAATTGAAACAAGAAGAGAGAAAAAAATTATTCCTGACAAATATGAAAAGATTCACATGTAAGTGAGAACATCGTGGAAATAAGGGAAAGTAGCATGGCTTGAAATAAACTTCATATAATTTGAAAAACAACACAACAGTAACAGTAAAAGTACCAAATTATTGCACAAAAGAATTCAGAAGCTTACTAATAAAAGAACACCTACATAATTTGGCTGACTGAAAACAAAAGATGGAAACATAATGGAAAAACATAATATTTTGAATAAAACGTCATATTATGCGAAACAATTAATGATACTGTCAAGGTCTCGCTTATAAGATAGAGAAGGGACATAATAGAAAACACAGAAACAGGGGAGGTAATAGAGATAATATCAAACACTCGAACATTCGAGATCAATGAGTCATATGACCAAACATCCAGGTACAACTCTCAGGAAGCGTGGAAAGGTGAAATCCACGAGATACCCGCAGCAGCGGCAAGCACTCCGTGTCCACCCGACGAGAGTCGTGAGGGCAGACGGCCACTGGACACTGACTGGACTGGAGCGGGTGTAACTTAGAGGGAGACACATAGATTTAGACAGGGAAACTTTAAGCTGTGTATTCGTTTAGCGATGAATAGATGATGTGTGCGTAGAGATGATTTGAATGCTTGATATGATGTATCTGTAATTTGATATTGTGCGAGACGTTATACGCTTGATAACAGATATTGTAATAAACTATGACGATAGTAAGTGAAACTTGAGTTCTGTCATATCTGTACTCGCAATCATTTGCCTGTCTGAACCCGAGTCTTACTATCCCTAGCTATAAGACGCTGACAGATACAAGAGAAGAACAATATGATATTCGGAGTGATAATGAAGGACCACCAATTATGAAGATGATAGTTCAGAATGCTCTTAGAATATGACATCTGGCAAGACCACTGTTTCAGAAAACATCTCAACATGCCTTATCACTGCGCTAAAAGAATATGGGATAGGCTAGTTCATCAGACTGCTGAACGCAATATATGATACTGTAGATATAATTCCCGAATTATGTAATTAAATATTTATTGCGATCCCGAAGAATTCAGAAGCTTTGGAATCTGATCAACATCGAACAAATATTATAATGAGCCACACCACACAGATTTTGCTAAGAATTATCATGCAAAGAGTTAGGAAGAAAATACAACATGAAATAGGGGAAGAACAATGTGGGTTTGTAGGAGGCAAGGGTGCAGTAAATGATGTGTATATACTGAGAACAGTAATTGAACGTCTATAGAAATAAACAAAGACATACATCGTTGCTTTATTGACTACAAAAAGGTTTTCGATAAAGTAAGACATTTCAACATGATGGAGATGCATGCAGATCTACACATAGATGAGAAGGACCTTAGACTCATAAATACAAACATATATTGGAAATAACAAGTTGCCATAAAGATTGATAATGAAGTAGGTCAACATCAGCCAATCAAGACAGGTGTGAGACAGGGATGTGTAATGTCTCCAGATATGTTTTCCCTGCACAGTGAACATATTTTTAGACATGTTAACGATATGAAAGGAATCATCATTGGTTTGTGGATATGTAGAGTTAATTTTTTCTTATACAGTGAAAATATTTTCAGACAAGTAGAAGATATGAGAGGTATCACCATTGTGGGACGTAACATCGATAACATTAGATATCCGGATGATACAGTGGGTATGATCGGGAATCTTTAGTAGATGCTGTTGATGTACACAGTGAACAACTAGAGTTAGAATTAATACTCTAAGAGAAGAAAGGAAGATATATAACGATGTAATATACAAGTAATTGAGAATATTCTTAAAACAATGTGAGTCGTTACAGCTATATTAGAAAGTATTATAGACGATCTTGAAGAACTGAAAACAAGAAGCGCCATGGTAAAATTAGTCCTTTGCCAGGTGGATAGCATGGTGTGATTTGTCGAATCATGGGAAACTGCAAGAATACTATGGACAGATATCCTACAAGAAACACATGCAAGCAATAAACTATTTAGAGAAATTAGATACAGCAAGTCGCAGTTTTTTTTAACACGTTATGAGAAGAAACTTATTTTTCACAATCCATAACCTGGTCTGGACACTTAACGCTGATTACTTCACACTCGCCCAAATTAACCACTTGGGGGAAATATGATCTCGCGCACAGACCGCCATAATTACTTTTCTGAGGTTAATTTTACGATTAGTTACTCCTAAATTTCTACTGAATCGGCGACTTGTCAAAGTGGTTATCTGTATACAGAGTCCAGTCATTTGTAGTGTTAACCCTCTCTAACAAAGCGACATTGTTTACATCAGAATTGCTCGTAGTACTTGTATACAAAAGATAAATAGTGAGAAACAGATATCTTAGTTAGTACAACACACACACAAACACACACACACACACACACACACACACACACACACACACACACACACACACATTATTCTGCATTTTCTCAGATGTCAGAAACAGTTGGTTAAAAACACTTTCAGCAAAATAATTGTGTCAGGTATATGTGTGGGGTTGCTTGCGTGTGTTCGCTGGCTGTGAACTCCAACGTGAATTCCTGTATGTCGGATAAAGACATCCTGTTGTCCAACATCAGTGTGATGTTATACAGGACCTGAGGTTTTCGTGAGTATTCATTGACCCATGTCTGGCTTATTGGTGTGCAGACTGGTGGTTCCTCGCCGTGCAGGCAGATACTCTCCGACTTCAGAAGAATCAGCGATCATACTACGTTAGCCAGGACCCCGAAGGGACCTGTTGCCCAGGATGCACGACTAGGACGTGTTAGTAGGTCTTGGCCAGTATAGAACCTGGCCCTGTTGCCTTGGAAATACCTCTGCTTTCCACGAAAATGTTAGAAATACAAACCGATGGCTATCAATTTTTTTTTTTATCTCGTGCCTTGACAAGGAACGTAAGTCCTTATCTAACCAAACATAGACAAGATAGACCCTCTGTTACTTACCACCTATAATCTCGCCTCCCACCTCGACCAATACGTTGCCAGAACAAGGAATACTCGGAGGTGAATTTACGATTTTACTTGCAACCTTAAACTCCATAGCCACTCCACTACACACTCCGAATCGCGTTAACAAGGAAAAACGGTCCTCAATCCACACAATGACCAATCCGCCACACATCCTGACCACCTCATTAACAAGGACCATCTGTCCTCCACCCTCTCCAAGGTATTCCACCACACAGCCTGAGCACCCCGTAACATAGCAAGCCAGACCTCCACCCACTACATAAATAGAATCATAGAATCAACATACAGCTGAAAGATGCTGGTGTGACCGCAGTATCCTGAAACAGGATGGAAACGCGGGAAAAAAAAATTAAATAAAAATAAAATATATATATATATATATATATATATCCATTTATCATGTGCCAATCCGATAAGCGTGGGCGGTCATGTTTCGCCATCTCACTCGATCACTAGAGTTGTGAATCAGCTCCGTGTCTCTGTCTCAACCATATATATATGCATGATGGTGGAAGTGACCACGTGTTCACATGCACCCACTGTGAACGAACATTTAAAGCGCGAATTGGCCTTAACAGTCACATTCGCTAATGCCATAGGTAAAAGTTATTATCCCTTTTTAAAGCACAAACTATCGTCTGTTAAGACGGCAAGGTGCCAATGGAATATATATAAAACATCTTGAACTATATATATAACCGTCATATGTGAAATGGTTTTCGTTTGAAACACAGTGACCCATTACGCACATCAATAACCTGAAGCCAGCGTAGGATGATAGCATTTAAGACTCTACGCCATACCCACTACAATAGACTTCCGGACGCCAACATAGCGGTTAGGCGTTGAACCGTTAGGGTCTGTGGCGTGTTTATGCTTGCAGCTACGGTTTGCAATTGCATTTTCTTCATGTTGGACTGGTAGTACATGGTTCCGTCGTCCTGCTACTGAGTGAGTGTGTGGGCGACACTGTAAGCTGTAAAATTCGTGGGGAATGCTTTTACATCTGTCCTGTGCAGTGACCTGCATTATTGGAACAATGGCTACCGGCTGTTGCTGAACTGACTGATTTGCCTTTTCGGTTTACGAGAGCATTTTTCAGGAGACTCCCGGGAGTCAGCGCTGAAACTGCTGAGTTCGTGCTTTATGCGACACTTTCTGCGGGTCGCCCTGCGGTAAAAGACCGAGCCATGTGAGAAACCCCGATTCAATGAGCTCCATCGACGATGAACTGTAGTTTTCATGAATTAATTTTGTGTTGGCATTCTGACGGCGGCATTATGCACAGTGTACCTGTGCGGGCTGTTGGGTTGCCGAGACTCCTGCCTATTCCACTTTTCATACTGGACAGTGGGGAGCATTTTGTGTGATATTCACTGGCACAGGAACGAAGCATAATGGGGATGGCCCCTCGCCGTGAATTTGGAACCTCGACTAACTAACTAACTAACTAACTAACTAACTAACTAACTAACTAAATAACTAACTAAATAACTAACTAACTAACTAAGTAACTAACTAACTAACTAACCCACTACAATAAAATAAAAAATTTTTTAAAAATGTGATAACATTGCAAAATACTAGCTGATTGATTATTCAAGATCTATATCCCTTTATATTTGCGTTTTATCCCTTGAGGATTACTTTTTTGACGTTATGCGCCTATGTCACATGGACGCAAAGAAGGAGGATTTTCGTGGCGGACACCACATGTGGGGGTCCATTAAGACATTTCCTTCTGCTAACACTCTCTATAGTCTACAAGATGTGGACTGCGCCTGGCCCTGCAGCCAGCAGGGTTACGATCGGCTGACCTCTCCCAGGAGGAGTGAAATGTGAAAATTAGTAGCCTGCGGATGACCCGCAGACTACGCCAGTCAGCCCCACCTTCGCTCGGTGTGGAATGGGAAACCATGACCGCGAGGTCATGGGGTAACGGGGCTATGGCTGGGGATGGATTCCCTATGGTCAGATTTGTGTCCTAAACCTGCGACTGGCCTAACAAGCCGGCTGGGGATCTTCATACTTCGTAGACAAACTACGAAGATAACACTCTCTATGACGCTCTCTTGATGTCTTCTACATGGTGTTTGTATCGTCTCGTTAAACTTTGTCTGTAGAATAAATGAGAAAAATGAAGTAAATGACGTCATCAAAAATGTGCTCCACAGCCCATGATTAAATGATATGCAGTGAATGGTTGTCGTCTGCTGGAGTAATTCTTTGCACCTCAAAGAGAATAGTGTTATAAAAGGAAGAAAGAAGCTTTTGGTTGAGTAATTGTTTCGAAATGGCGGTCGACACACACGGAAGGAACAGACACGTTGCAGAAGGTATTTGACAATATAAAGAGACGTGTACAGTCATGTCTTGAAGTCCGTGGTGGACATTTCCAACACCTGTTATAATGAATACTTCATTTATACTTTCCAGCTTCTCCAAAACAACATTAAACCATAGCAGCGACTATTGTAACTAATTAAAATAATTTTTTAACCACATATTTGACGACGTCACGTACTCAATTTTTCTTTGAGCTACATACAAAGTGAAGTGAGACTTTACAATCACCCTGTATGATATCGCTTGGAATGGGGATTGGATGTGGGTCGTCACTGAGGCTACGGAGTTCTTGCTCCGGGCGACGCTTTCTGCAGGTCGCCCGGAGAGAAGAGGCCGTGCCATGTGGTACAAAACCCGGAACAATGAAGTAGATCATCATGTATGTTCAAACTTACTTGTAGCTCCGTGTCGATGGCGTTACGGACGCGGTACATAATTCCGCTTATCCGCTTTCGAAACACAGCTTCAGATGAGTTGGCAGCAAACCGTCAAGTGTTTGTTATTTTACGAAATGGTATGGGTGTCGGTCTTTCAGAAAGCATTGACAAACTACTGAACGTAAACTTGCCAAGAGATCACAATGGCAAAAAAAATAAAAATAAATAAATAAATAAATAAACAATGGTGTTGACTGCAACGTCATGTAAAGGATATACATCTAACTAATTATGTCCAAGAATAAGGAACAATGTTGTGTTGCCATTTTGCCAGAGGCAGACAGAGAGACATACTTCTCGATGGTCAAAGGCAGTGGTACGGAGGACTGACCCAAATCACAAAGAACGAGATTTGTAGACAGACATAAGCGTCTACGCCATTTGGCAATTCACGTGTTGATGAGAATGATAATGGTGATGATGACTCTGATTAAACACTGTCTTGTTTATGTTTATGTCCAGTGTGGTATAATAAAAACGTCCCTACCCTTTCCTATTTATGGACTCCCTTAAAAATAAACAAACCCTTACAATTACTGTTTAAGTAACTTACTTAATGTAGGAGAAAATAAAACAGCGATAGACTGACCGTGGCACAGCTAAATTTAGTTTGGCTTGTTTTCTCTCCCTTATCTGGCCAATCCTGGCGAGGGGGAAAACAAAGACTGAAGCGGCCATTTCTAGTCAAGAGAACTGACAAGAAAGTCGACCTTTCCCTTCGGGGAGAAGGTAGTTTGTTTTAAAACCATGATTCTCTTCAAGCTATTGGTATGTTATCTACATCATTACATAGACCAGTATGTTTAATTAAGAATTAGTTACAATTCTCTTAAACCAGGCTGGATGATGTTTACTAAGGAAACACAGGTGGGCGCCACGCTGTAATTTTTCCTATGTCTTACAATTTCAAATCCATATGTTAATATCTTGTATAGGCATTATGAACTTATATCTCACTAGTAGTGCTATAATCTATGAATATTATGTGTACTGTAAAGTATCAACTCTCATGTCTGAAACACATTCTAGAGATTTTCTCAATGTAGGAGCAGACCCCTGATTCATGCTTCATAGTAAAGAACTAGTGTCTGTCAATTTCATATTCCTATGTTAAAACTTCTAGGCACTGGGAACAATATCTCACTATTTATGCTTAGAAATCTGCAAATAATATATGTACTATAGAAAGGTGTTTTATCCATGCGGGGACATAAAAATGATTACGCATATTCCTGACTCGTACTTAGTCAGGGGATAAAATATTTTGCCACATTATAATCTGTAACTTGGAAATATAGTGCTAAATTTTAGTACCATTCTTTTGTTAACAGATTAGTAACCACTCCATATGAGGGTGAACATATAATCATTTCATAAAATAGTGTTAGGGACAGGCCATGTTTGAATATAAATTCATGAACAATTAAACGCGTGATGTAAATGTATGTTCGGATAGGATTCACTCCGCATCACCTCACCGTAGTAGAAACAGAAGCGAAGATTGATGTGAATAAATTGCTTGCAATATTCAGAAGACTGGACCATGCGGCATAAGTTATTCTTATAAATACCCTCCGAATAATAGCAGTCATTGGCAAAACATATCACAGCGATTACTATCCTCATGTGCTGTACGTAATTGGGGAAAACAATGGATGTTTTAGTTCATGAAGATAATTCAAAAACCTAGGCTCCCTGCATCATCATTATGATTATTATGTATGATTATCATGTACTTAATATCAGAGAAATGTACATGTATGTTTTTTTTTGGTATGAGAATTTTCTCTGTTCTAATTGTTACTTTTTACTGTGGGAATATACATTTTAATGTTGCACCTTGGGATTAGAGGATGTTGATGTAAGAATACATATATATGTCAGTACTTAAGAAGCCAATGGTGAATAGTCTTGACCTAGTGATGATTATAGTGCCGAAATGAAGACGCGGCATTAGAAACCACAGGGATTCTGTATAGGCTATTCTCTTCAAGTAATGAGAGAGACAATATCAACATGTTGGATGGACAGAATGACTTCACCCATCCAATAGTCCCAGTAACAACAGAACAAAATATAAGTGAGAAAATATCTTACTCACTATGAAGAGTCAGAATGGCCCAACTCAGCAATGAGGGACAGTGGAACATGGACACCCACTCCTTTCCCCTTCTCCCCTTGTTGTTTTGTATTTGTGTTTGTAATTGTGTTGTAAACCTTTTATCATAACACAGTAGGTTAATGCTAGTGTTGTATTCTTTGTCATCCCTTTTCTATAGAAGAGAAGCAGGTGGTGGTTGAATTTGGTGGGACTATATCACTAACACTGGATCCTGGGTTAACAGCCATAAAGTGAATGTCCAAACCATAGTCTGGATCTAGCAATACCTCAATGTTTACTGCGGCGCTCAATAGCTCCATAGCGAGCAACAGAAAAGTTGAAGATAACTGATTGGGTGAGTGATTAAGTCCTATTTTAGGAGGAAGATCCAGGATGGACTTCAAGATCTAATAATCTACAAAGATGAAGATCAACAGAGTAACTGACCACAGTGTATCGTCTGCTTTACGTCTGAGAAGTATCACCTATAAGCCTTATCACTCAGCAAAATCAGTGAAACTATGGGACAATCCTACAAGTTACTAAAACTAGCAACAGTGAAAGCCCTTCAACTGTTGGTTGGATTACCAAGTTAATATCCACAATGGATAAGTCTTCGAAAGAATGTCTCACAGCTGCAACAGTCAAATATGGAATTCAGCTATTCAACACTAAGTTCTGGCTCAATCAAATGGGGAGAAGACACTGAACCACATAAGCCAATACAACCAAGGTACAAACTGAATATCATCTGAAACATTACTACGAAACCAGATTACCTCAAGGTTCCAAACCCTGAACACCATCAGATAAAAGACCATATGAAAGCAGCTAAATGTCTCTACATCAGCAACAAGAGGAATCATCCAATTGTGTGCAAACCTGTTACTGTGCTGGATTCATTCATCTGTGCATATATGTAGGTATAGATCAATTGTGGCCCTAGTCACAGATACTACCATGAGATGCCTCTCAGTCATATAAAGTTCTACACTGGACTAGATAACAACGACTAACTCTTTGCTGGTCCAATGTCAACCTAAATGCCATGGGTTATAGACTCGCGACTTGGTGGGTGTAAAATCTTTGTTGAACTACTTGGGATTCTGATATTAAAAGCAGAGAAGCTGAATGGACGTCTACTTGGCACCATGTATGGTGAGATGGTAAAGTACCTTCTGCAGAGCTTAAGTGGAAATTCCGGAAAGTTAGACCAACCTGAGGCCCCAAATTTCAAAAAAAAAAGACACCGAGCCTACTGCAACAGAGTACTCGAATATTCTAGCCCGCGGAGGGATTTGTGATTGTGTGTAATTTCTATTATAAAGTATGATTTGCACCAGCCAATTACCAGTGACTAAATAGTAAGAACATAACTGAGTGCATTAATTCGGTAGCCAGATAATGGGGAAAAGGATCTAATCGACAGCAAAGGTGGACCCATAACCGCACACCAGGAGATAGACTCGATTAATTAATTTAATTAGTACAAAATGCTGTTTATATGTTGGTTTTTGTTTTCTGAAGGTAACAGGTCAGTAGTTTTTTTTTTTCCAATGGTATATAGATGGTATAGTATTTTGACACCAACTCATTATTTTTAACAATGAGAGAATGGTAAAAGGTGTCAGAAACATGTTATTTTGGGTTCTATTTAATATCTTTATTTGCCTTAATCATGAGGGAAAATGAAAGTAGACCCAATTTGTGGTTGTTATGTTGTTTGTAATAACTTTGTTTTTTCTGGGGTCACTGGGTACTATGTTGTAATACTGCATATCATTCCCATGCCTGTCTGAAAATGCATAGTGTTTATTACACCTATATATATATGTAACTGCAGATCTTGAGTTAATACCTGAACTGTGTGTCCAAAAGTGTTGTGTACATCAAGTAAATGTGGTGTCCAACAAGTGGTTGTTTATATGTTGTGAGCAATAAATATCCTTCTAGCATCTATAGTTAATTTAAGGGTGATGAAGTGGGAAGGGAAACCTACACACAGATGCCATTGTTTCAAGGATGGAACTCTTTCCTCCTGGGATTTGTGGTAAATATCCCTGATCACCCTGCATTCTTACCAGTGACAGAGAATCAATAATACCCCCTAGACATTTTAACGAATCATTCTCAGGAATTAAAATCCACATCCCACATGTGTGGTCCCGCCCGGTACGGACTTCACCTAGTAGTGGAGTAGTCCGTGAATTTAAAACTCATGGTAAACATCACAATTGGTGTATTATTGTGAGTATATGAATTCAGGGAAAACCTCTCGCAGGTAAACCAAGTCACTTCAGAATGTTATAGTGTTAGTAACAGACCTAATCACATTAGTATGAGCTAAGTCAAGTGTTATATGAACCCATAATGGCTCAGATAAATATAGGTTTTTTTTGGGTACAAAACTGTTCACAGGTAATATCTTGATTCTGGCAGATGCATCGGGTAGTTGGTTGTTGGATATGAGATTAAAAAAAAAAAAAAAAAAAAAACTCATATTTTATATCTTATTGATGAGAAACTAAGTCCAGTAATGAACCTCCAGTAGTAAGGTCTCTGGGATGGTAAACTCACATAAGATAGGTAATTCAGTGAATGTTTAGAATTCATAGTCATTCCCATTTGATGTTTGAGGTATGGTTATGCTACTCTGGTATTCTCTTTAAATGGTTTAAAAGTGGTGTAGTGATGAACACACTACTATATTATTTATCCATAAGGTTTATGTTCCTACATATGAATCATGTGTTAATTAACTATTTTGTCATTGATTATCTTTGTATTTTCATGCTTGATCTGCTTGTATAATTCATGTAATATTGAAAAGGTACCAAGGCTGCAGAGAGTGATAGACAATTTTATAGATAATTAGGACAGATAAGTTAAAAATCCAATAAATTTTTTTTAAGGGAAAAATTTAATCAACAAATGATTCAGTAGTACACTAAATAATACCTGAGAGATGAATTAAACCAGGGGAAAATAGCAGTAACTAAAGTAAATGAACTAATGGTAAGGCCAAAACCACCACTTGCAAAAATGTAGACATAGTTAATGGAAGGGAAGGAATATTGTAAGAATTTGCAGTATTTAGGGGCACCCTAATTTAATCCTTTTTTTCATAGGACATAACATGTTCTACAACACCGGTAGTAAAGTAAAGTGAATAAATGATGGATACTTAGGAAGAAAAGCCATACCGACACTTATTCTACTCCACCGGGGATATGAGTAGTATTATTAACTAACTCAGATGGCCCATATGTTAATAAATAGGGTCAACCAAAATATTCACCTGGTGATGTAAGTGAAACTGATCAACTCACTTACTGACCCAACAGAATATAAGGTATTTCTTTAAATTATCCACCCCGATTCCATTATTAATGGTAGCGGAAACAGACCGTATAGGTATGTAAAAGGTATAAGTAAAGAATTAACTTAAGAAATTGGAATTTCAAATAAACTTCAGGAGATACCGGAAAAAATCTGTGCCAGTCTCTAGTCAGAGACTGAACATTTCAGAAATTGGCTCCTTAACTTTGAAATTTACAGTTTAATTCTCATTAAGTGAAATGTTCACTATGAGAAGTCCTCATCAAAAGGAGGAGAGAAACAACTTTTTAGTTAGCGATTCGCTTACGTAAAGTTATTTCAGTAATTGCCTAACTAACATTAATATTCTCATAAGGGAAGAATTAAATAGGGCAAAAACATAAGTAGTACAAAAGAGGCGCGCGACTCAATTGTATTTTCTTTAAAAACTAACCGAGTAACTAAATTCTAGATAATGCTCGAAGCCTACTAAAAGGTAGATTAATCAGAAATCAGTCGCAAGACGAAACAGATTTCTACATCTCAGTTCTGACTAGGATTATATGCCAGCATTAAATATGTGAAAGCAGATCCAGACTAACAGAGATTAGCTTAAATAACTGATACGAATCAGTAAAAGCAACAATTAAATAAACAACTCTTGAAATAGATGCTGTTTATGGATAGGACGAACCCTTTGACATAAAGACAGAGGAAACGCCTAAAACTTATACAGTGAACCAATGCTAGAAAAATGGAATATAGCTGTGTAAAAACAAAGCAAATGGGAGCATATAGCTGAAGAATTGCTTGATATGTACTAGACTAGGAATTTCAATCAGGAATCCAGCTAGTAAATTATATAACAGTTCAAAGATAGACCTTAGTCAATCTAAATAAATCCAGAGTTTCCACGTATTAAACGGATGAAAACAAAACTGGAGAGAAACATTAAGAGTACCTTACCTGTTATCCTGAGGACACAACTCAGGAGACGCCAGTATGAGAGGGATATACAGATGCAACAGTAATTTTACTAAGACTAGTAATCCACATCCATAACTGGAAAGTGAACCAGCAAATTGATTGTCTGGAAGACTATCACAGGAATCACAAAAAGGGGCTTTTAACTTCTCACTGAACTGATTATATATAGTAAGAGACAATACGTCTGAACCTACATAACAATGTATGTTGCTAAGTTGAAAATAGACTAAAAACCGGGAGGGAAGCAGACGACGATCAATGTACGCCAAGCGACGAAAAATTGCTCGTAATTCAACACCAAAGCAACAAATACAGAGTGAAACTCAAACACATCAGTTAGAATTACTAATAAGGATTCTAGCGTAAAATAGATCTCGATTAGAAGGAATAGCAGAGAAAGTAAGCTAAGAATTACTTCATTTCTGATAGATTCATGTTCCCCGGAAAATTCGGTTCAGAACGGAAATCTAGAAAAGTTGGACCTTGGTTACATGTTAGACGAGATTCTCCGGGTAAACCCGCAAGAGAAAGGGACACCACTCTAATCAGTAGTTATCAAAACTGATCGGAAAATCCCATAACTCGACTAAATACCCAAACACATGATGTGTTGGATGAAAATGTATACAACAGGAACCATATTTAGCTTCCTTTAAATATCAGATCTATAGTTAAAACAAACGTCTAACTTACAGGGAGACGGGCGAGTTTAATATGCTATCAGTAGACGCAGAATTAACCGTCGGTTTTAACATAATCTCAAGATTGATAATCTAATGAGAGAGAAATCAAGCTTAATGATGATATCTCAATTGTTTCAAAAAGTCGGTTTGATGCAGACAAACTAGTACTTGAAAGTAACAAATTATCAGATAACCACTCATATTTCAAACAATAGCTGACAACAGTGGAGAGGGTGCTACACTTTTTCACTAAAAGGGAAGTAAGCCATTAAGGTTATGAAAGTTGTCGTGACTATAAGAAAATGGACGTGGCCCTGATAGATTATCTAACATAGGGAAGTAATGTAGGAAATTACAAAGGGATGGATACTAGGTGAGTCAATGTAAAGACGGAAATTGTAGAGTACTATTTGACCATTTATTTTCTGAAAGAAATAAATGGCTTAAATTGGGGAGGCGTGTGGTATAATAAAAACGTCCCTACCCTTTCCTATTTATGGACTCCCTTAAAAATAAACAAACCCTTACAATTACTGTTTAAGTAACTTACTTAATGTAGGAGAAAATAAAACAGCGATAGACTGACCGTGGCACAGCTAAATTTAGTTTGGCTTGTTTTCTCTCCCTTATCTGGCCAATCCTGGCGAGGGGGAAAACAAAGACTGAAGCGGCCATTTCTAGTCAAGAGAACTGACAAGAAAGTCGACCTTTCCCTTCGGGGAGAAGGTAGTTTGTTTTAAAACCATGATTCTCTTCAAGCTATTGGTATGTTATCTACATCATTACACAGACCAGTATGTTTAATTAAGAATTAGTTACAATTCTCTTAAACCAAGCTGGATGATGTTTACTAAGGAAACACAGGTGGGCGCCACGCTGTAATTTTTCCTATGTCTTACAATTTCAAATCCATATGTTAATATCTTGTATAGGCATTATGAACTTATATCTCACTAGTAGTGCTATAATCTATGAATATTATGTGTACTGTAAAGTATCAACTCTCATGTCTGAAACACATTCTAGAGATTTTCTCAATGTAGGAGCCGACCCCTGATTCATGCTTCATAGTAAAGAACTAGTGTCTGTCAATTTCATATTCCTATGTTAAAACTTCTAGGCACTGGGAACAATATCTCACTATTTATGCTTAGAAATCTGCAAATAATCTATGTACTATAGAAAGGTGTTTTATCCATGCGGGGACATAAAAATGATTACGCATATTCCTGACTCGTACTTAGTCAGGGGATAAAATATTTTGCCACATTATAATCTGTAACTTGGAAATATAGTGCTAAATTTTAGTACCATTCTTTTGTTAACAGATTAGTAACCACTCCATATGAGGGTGAACATATAATCATTTCATAAAATAGTGTTAGGGACAGGCCATGTTTGAATATAAATTCATGAACAATTAAACGCGTGATGTAAATGTATGTTCGGATAGGATTCACTCCGCATCACCTCACCGTAGTAGAAACAGAAGCGAAGATTGATGTGAATAAATTGCTTGCAATATTCAGAAGACTGGACCATGCGGCATAAGTTATTCTTATAAATACCCTCCGAATAATAGCAGTCATTGGCAAAACATATCACAGCGATTACTATCCTCATGTGCTGTACGTAATGGGGGAAAACAATGGATGTTTTAGTTCATGAAGATAATTCAAAAACCTAGGCTCCCTGCATCATCATTATGATTATTATGTATGATTATCATGTACTTAATATCAGAGAAATGTACATGTATGTTTTTTTTTTGGTATGAGAATTTTCTCTGTTCTAATTGTTACTTTTTACTGTGGGAATATACATTTTAATGTTGCACCTTGGGATTAGAGGATGTTGATGTAAGAATACATATATATGTCAGTACTTAAGAAGCCAATGGTGAATAGTCTTGACCTAGTGATGATTATAGTGCCGAAATGAAGACGCGGCATTAGAAACCACAGGGATTCTGTATAGGCTATTCTCTTCAAGTAATGAGAGAGACAATATCAACATGTTGGATGGACAGAATGACTTCACCCATCCAATAGTCCCAGTAACAACAGAACAAAATATAAGTGAGAAAATATCTTACTCACTATGAAGAGTCAGAATGGCCCAACTCAGCAATGAGGGACAGTGGAACATGGACACCCACTCCTTTCCCCTTCTCCCCTTGTTGTTTTGTATTTGTGTTTGTAATTGTGTTGTAAACCTTTTATCATAACACAGTAGGTTAATGCTAGTGTTGTATTCTTTGTCATCCCTTTTCTATAGAAGAGAAGCAGGTGGTGGTTGAATTTGGTGGGACTATATCACTAACACTGGATCCTGGGTTAACAGCCATAAAGTGAATGTCCAAACCATAGTCTGGATCTAGCAATACCTCAATGTTTACTGCGGCGCTCAATAGCTCCATAGCGAGCAACAGAAAAGTTGAAGATAACTGATTGGGTGAGTGATTAAGTCCTATTTTAGGAGGAAGATCCAGGATGGACTTCAAGATCTAATAATCTACAAAGATGAAGATCAACAGAGTAACTGACCACAGTGTATCGTCTGCTTTACGTCTGAGAAGTATCACCTATAAGCCTTATCACTCAGCAAAATCAGTGAAACTATGGGACAATCCTACAAGTTACTAAAACTAGCAACAGTGAAAGCCCTTCAACTGTTGGTTGGATTACCAAGTTAATATCCACAATGGATAAGTCTTCGAAAGAATGTCTCACAGCTGCAACAGTCAAACATGGAATTCAGCTATTCAACACTAAGTTCTGGCTCAATCAAATGGGGAGAAGACACTGAACCACATAAGCCAATACAACCAAGGTACAAACTGAATATCATCTGAAACATAACTACGAAACCAGATTACCTCAAGGTTCCAAACCCTGAACACCATCAGATAAAAGACCATATGAAAGCAGCTAAATGTCTCTACATCAGCAACAAGAGGAATCATCCAATTGTGTGCAAACCTGTTACTGTGCTGGATTCATTCATCTGTGCATATATGTAGGTATAGATCAATTGTGGCCCTAGTCACAGATACTACCATGAGATGCCTCTCAGTCATATAAAGTTCTACACTGGACTAGATAACAACGACTAACTCTTTGCTGGTCCAATGTCAACCTAAATGCCATGGGTTATAGACTCGCGACTTGGTGGGTGTAAAATCTTTGTTGAACTACTTGGGATTCTGATATTAAAAGCAGAGAAGCTGAATGGACGTCTACTTGGCACCATGTATGGTGAGATGGTAAAGTACCTTCTGCAGAGCTTAAGTGGAAATTCCGGAAAGTTAGACCAACCTGAGGCCCCAAATTTCAAAAAAGAAGACACCGAGCCTACTGCAACAGAGTACTCGAATATTCTAGCCCGCGGAGGGATTTGTGATTGTGTGTAATTTCTATTATAAAGTATGATTTGCACCAGCCAATTACCAGTGACTAAATAGTAAGAACATAACTGAGTGCATTAATTCGGTACCCAGATAATGGGGAAAAGGATCTAATCGACAGCAAAGGTGGACCCATAACCGCACACCAGGAGATAGACTCGATTAATTAATTTAATTAGTACAAAATGCTGTTTATATGTTGGTTTTTGTTTTCTGAAGGTAACAGGTCAGTAGTTTTTTTTTTTCAATGGTATATAGATGGTATAGTATTTTGACACCAACTCATTATTTTTAACAATGAGAGAATGGTAAAAGGTGTCAGAAACATGTTATTTTGGGTTCTATTTAATATCTTTATTTGCCTTAATCATGAGGGAAAATGAAAGTAGACCCAATTTGTGGTTGTTATGTTGTTTGTAATAACCTTGTTTTTTTCTGGGGTCACTGGGTACTATGTTGTAATACTGCATATCATTCCCATGCCTGTCTGAAAATGCATAGTGTTTATTACACCTATATATATATGTAACTGCAGATCTTGAGTTAATACCTGAACTGTGTGTCCAAAAGTGTTGTGTACATCAAGTAAATGTGGTGTCCAACAAGTGGTTGTTTATATGTTGTGAGCAATAAATATCCTTCTAGCATCTATAGTTAATTTAAGGGTGATGAAGTGGGAAGGGAAACCTACACACAGATGCCATTGTTTCAAGGATGGAACTCTTTCCTCCTGGGATTTGTGGTAAATATCCCTGATCACCCTGCATTCTTACCAGTGACAGAGAATCAATAATACCCCCTAGACATTTTAACGAATCATTCTCAGGAATTAAAATCCACATCCCACATCCAGTTTTATTAGAACGACATGGCACCTGACCTAGTTCAACTTGTGTGTTTTAGTTCCAGTTATTTTAAGAACGACATGGCACCTGACCTAGTTCAACTTGTGTGTTTTATGTCTAGTTGTTTTGAGAACGACATGGCAACTGACTTAGTTCAACTTGTGTGTTTTATGTCTAGTTGTTTTTAGAACGACATGGCACCTGACCTAGTTCAACTTGTGTGTTTTATTTCTAGTTGTTTTGAGAACTTCATGATACCTGACCTCTTTCAACTTGTGTGTTTTATTTCTAGTTGTTTTGAGAACTTCATGATACCTGACCTCTTTCAACTTGTGTGTTTTATTTCTAGTTGTTTTGAGAACTTCATGATACCTGACCTCTTTCAACTTGTGTGTTTTATTTCTAGTTGTTTTGAGAACTTCATGATACCTGACCTCTTTCAACTTGTGTGTTTTATTTCTAGTTGTTTTGAGAACTTCATGATAACTGACCTCTTTCAACTTGTGTGTTTTATTTCTAGTTGTTTTGAGAACTTCATGATAACTGACCTCTTTCAACTTGTGTGTTTTATTTCTAGTTGTTTTGAGAACTTCATGATACCTGACCTCTTTCAACTTGTGTGTTTTATTTCTAGTTGTTTTGAGAACTTCATGATACCTGACCTCTTTCAACTTGTGTGTTTTATTTCTAGTTGTTTTGAGAACTTCATGATAACTGACCTCTTTCAACTTGTGTGTTTTATTTCTAGTTGTTTTGAGAACTTCATGATACCTGACCTCTTTCAACTTGTGTGTTTTATTTCTAGTTGTTTTGAGAACTTCATGATAACTGACCTCTTTCAACTTGTGTGTTTTATGTCTAGTTGTTTTGAGAACTTCATGATAACTGACCTCTTTCAACTTGTGTGTTTTATTTCTAGTTGTTTTGAGAACTTCATGATAACTGACCTCTTTCAACTTGTGTGTTTTATTTCTAGTTGTTTTGAGAACTACAAGGCACCTAACCTAGTTCAACTTTTGCGTTTTATTTCCAGTTATTTCGTAACTACATGGCAACTGAACTGATTCAACTGGTTTCTATTATATTCTTGATGCATGTGGATTTTCGTAAGTAACAACAGTCTGTCAATGTGTCTGTTTGCGTGAGGTCTGTATGTCTGTCTGCCTGTCTGTACGTATGGCTGTATGTATATCTATATAATTATTTTTCCAGGACAGTGCAGTCAACCTTATCATTTTGTGGCTGTTTGTGATCTCTTGGCAAGTTTACGTTCAGTAGTTTGCCATTGCTTTCTGAACGATTGGTACCCTTGCAATTTTATTTTTAAAAAATACCAACGTAAAGAGGTCTGCTGCCAAATCGCCGGCAGCTGTACTTCGAACGCGGTATGCTGGATTACGAACTGCGTCCCTAACTCATTCGCACGGAACCAGCATATTCTTGTGCATCATGTACACATTCTAGAGTGGCATGTACATATTATAGTGTATCATGTACATATTATAGTGTATCATGTACATATTATAGTGTATCATGTACATATTATAGTGTATCATGCACATATTAAAGTGTATCATGTACATATTGTAGTGTATCATGTACATTTTATAGTGTATCGTGTACATATTCTAGTGTATCATGTAAATATTCTAGTGTATCATGTAAATATTCTAGTGTATCATGTACATATTCTAATGTATCATATACATATTCTAGTGTATCATGTAAATATGGGCCTGCACCCTTAAGCGGTGTGTTGGTGCACGAAATGGTGAACGTGTCCTGCGTCCGGTGGGATCATGGATGTACCGTTGAGGGACAGATACACCAGTATTGCCTGGTTTAGATCGGTGAACGACCTGGTGGCTTTCGGTACCTCGAGGAAAGGCCAGACGGACATATCAGAGTACAGCGGGTAACATTAATAGTGGGATTCTTCGCTGTTTGTTGAAGATGAGGACGGAGCACGTAAGGGAATGCCCGGAGTGTTGTATCTGTTCTTGGTTTAATTGAACTTGGTTCACCCTTACACCGGATACTTGGACTAAAATCTTGTCTTCTCGCCCTCGATTTGGGCACGTAAACTACAAGTACCTCTGAAAAAGGAGTGGGTTCACCTGACAGCACGGGGAACTGGTAATAGGGAAAGTATTCCAAACGCAAGATTCAGTCCAGCTCTTCTAGAAGCAGTGTGTATTGACTACGCTTGAGTTCAGAGCGAGTTAGTACCCCCACCCCTCCCCCCTCCCCCACCCCAAAAATTAATTAATTAATTAATTAATAAACAATAAACAAAAATATTAAAAACTTATGTCTACCGTGTAAATTCTTAGCCGTAGACTATTATGTCATTAATGTTTTAGCCTTGTCTATCATTCACAGTTCACGCTCAAAAGTTTATGAGAGGGTGTGTCTTCGAAAGTAGTTCGAGGCTGAGGACTCGTGATGCGACATTTACTGTACGAGATATCGACTTTACACTGTGCACCCACTACATCTATGCCTCTGCCCGAGTTGACATTAACGGTTTAACTGTCGAGCCTGCCGACCGAAAAGACGAAGAAGGCCTAACTGGATTGTACAAGTAAGGGGCATAGATTATCGCCTGTTGAATAGACGATGTGGTCTTTTGGCTAAGATGAGCTGCCATAGCACTAGGCAATTTGTAGAGTCAATGGATGTTAAAATTAGCCATCCATTCATCATGTGCCATGCCGATAAACGTGGGCGGTCATGTTTTGCCATCTCACTCGATCGCCATGGTCGTGGATCACCTTCATGTTTCTGTCTCGACCATGTCACGTGACCAAGCCATCCAGGTATTTACTTCTTGGTCTTCCCCTTGGTGTCTTCCCTTCGATCTTGCCAGT
Source organism: Cepaea nemoralis (assembly GCA_014155875.1). Lineage (NCBI taxonomy): Eukaryota > Metazoa > Mollusca > Gastropoda > Stylommatophora > Helicidae > Cepaea > Cepaea nemoralis. Next base: position 92,047 of record JACEFZ010018154.1, on the reverse strand, counting down.
TGTCACAAAGTTATCCAATTCATTTCTTCTCATAACATGCCCAAAACATTTTGACTGTCTACGTCTAATGTCTCTAATCAGTTTACGATCTTCATTTGTTTCTTGTAGGACTCGTTCATTGGTTTTTCTGTCCGTCCATTGTATTCTTTGCATTTTCCTCAGAAACGACAATTTCCACTGCCGTCAGATGTTTTTCAGCTTGGTTGCTCATTGTCCACGCTTCACACTCATATAAAAGTAAAGGTTATATGTAGCACTTCAGCGCTCTTTTTCTCGTTTCAATTTAAATCTTTTTATAGGTCAGTATGTTTTTTTTATCTTGCAAAAGGCTACCTTAGCAATGACAATTCTTGTTCTAATATCTTCAAGGCATCTCCCATCAGATGTTATGACTGTTCCGAGATAGCTGTACCGATTCACTTGTTTAAGAATGTGCCTATTTTGTGGTATTTCTTCCTTCCCAGTGATGACCATAATCTGCGTCCTCTTACAATTCAATTCTAACCCTAGTTGTTCACTGTGTGCAACAAACGCATCTACTAAATGTTGCAGGTCCCGTTCATTGTCTGCAATCAAGACTGTATCATCTGCATATCTAATGTTATTGATGTATCGTCCCCCAATGTTGATTCCTTCCATATCTTCTATATTTCTGAAAATATTTCCACTGTACAAGGAAAAAAAGATCGGGAGACATTACACATCACTGTCTCACACCTCTCTTAATAGGCTGATATTGACCTACTTCATTATCATTAAAATTTGCACCGGTCGAAACAGGAACACGGAGCTGATCTACGACTCTGGTGATCGAGAGAAATGGCAGAAAATGACCGCCCACGCTTACCGGCATGGCACATGAAGGACGGATGGATGGAGTGGTAAATCTGGTTGCGTTGGTTTTTTACGAAATGGTATAGGTGCCGGTCGTTCAGTAAACAATAATAAACTACTGAAAGTAAACTTGCTAAGAGATCACAACAGTAAACATTGCTGGTGTTGACTGCGACGTCCTGTGAAGGATATGCACATAACTTAACTGATAAACTGCAAACATTCACTAATTGGTACATGCGCAAAATAGAATAAATAAACTGTTGTAACAGAATCACCAATATAGAGCCGGCTTCCTGGCCTAGAGGTTAGCGACTTTTCTCCGTAATCTCGTATACTCTCGTAAGTAATGTGAAGACGGTAAGAATCAGCAGTGGTTCGAATCGCGTTGGTAACTTACGGGGTATGTGAGCCGGCCGCTTAGAAAGCAATGGCAAACTACTGAGCGTAATCTTGCCAAGAAATCAACAATCAGCTGAAAGATGCTGATGTTGACAGCGATGTCCTGTAAAAAAAAAAAAGGAAATGCAAACATTATACCAATATAGAGCTGATGGAGAGAACTGAACATGATCCACTGAATCAAAAGGTGAAGACGCTGGCTATACGTAGGACACACGCTGAGAAAACCTGAGGACAATATAACTAGACATGCCTTTGTCTGGAACCCACAAGATAGGACTCACACTGAGAAAACCTGAGGACAATATAACTAGACATGCCTTTGTCTGGGATCCACAAGATAGGACACACGCTGAGAAAACCTGAGGACAATATAACTAGACATGCCTTTGTCTGGAACCCACAAGATAGGACACACGCTGAGAAAACCTGAGGACAATATAACTAGACATGCCTTTGTCTGGAACCCATCAGGAAAGCGACATTGCAGAAGACCTAAGAAGACACGGATCAGAGAATTACAAACATGGCTGAATAATATTGGGAAGACATGAATTGACCTGCAGGAGATAACGAAAGTTAACGATGGCTTGAATGTAATGGGGATAAAGGCCAGAAGAAAAGGCTTTTGACACGAATTCCGCTAGAGTTAGACAAGCGGTCATTGTGTGGTCCAGTGTTAGAACCACTGAGCACCGTGCGTTAGATTTTCTCAATCTGATGCAAGTCTTCTAAATGCCGCCCCTATATGTTTTTGTCTTTAAAAATGCCGCCCCCTCTTAAAGCCCTCTTACGGCGCTAACTGATGCGGCCGCCTCTCTGTAACAGAGCACGATACAGCCCTGGAACCACTGACAAGTGACTAATCAAAAACTTGCGTGGTCACTTGATGAACGTACGCGTTTAACCGCGTGGGGAATGGGTGCAGTCACTGACCGGGTTTAGTGACGCATTGGATAAACCAGAGTGCTGTCAGCATGGTGGAGTCATTCTGGATTATGATTCGGTGGGGAAACTTCATGTCAGACCACACACGCTGTCACACGTGAGCGCATACACGGAACGAGCGAGGAAGATACGGCTAGATAGATGAATGATAGATAGGCAGATGGGCGAGTGGACGGCCCGACGGATGACTAAGTATGTAGACAGATAGACCGGCAGATGGGCGAGTGGACGGCAGGGTGGACGACTAAGTATGCACAAAGATAGACAGACACAGACATACATACATAGAGATAGACTATATCTCTATCTGATAGAGGGTAGCTAGACAGGTAGAAGGACGGGCGGACGTACATAAACTAGGCCTATGAGTAAATTTATTATCCTGTATGTAAACACACTTCTGAACTTTCGGTGAATCCATTGTCCTATCTGCATGCACCAGACATTGTCCTGTCTGTATACACAATTTAGGCCTGTGGGTGAATGTGTGTATCACTACACGGAACATGGACATGAAACAACACATCAGCTAATGAACACTTGCATGTATCACTACATGGAACAACACAACAGTTGATGAACACTTGCATGTATCACTACATGGAAAAACACATCAGCTGATGAACACTTGCATGTATCACTACATGGAACAACACATCAGCTAATGAACACTTGCATGTATCACTACATGGAACAACACAACAGTTGATGAACACTTGCATGTATCACTACATGGAAAAACACATCAGCTGATGAACACTTGCATGTATCACTACATGGAATAACACATCAGCTGATGAACACTTGCATGTATCACTACATGGAACATCACTACAGCTGATGAACACCTGTATGTATCACTACATGGAACAACACAACAGCTTATGAACACTTGCATGTATCACTACATGGAACAACGAAACAGTTGATGAACACTTGCATGTATCACTACATGGAACAACACAACTGATGGACGCTTGCATGTATCAGTACATGAAACAACACATCAGCTGATGAACACTTGCTTGTATCACTACATGGAACATCACTACTGCTGATGAACACTTGTATGTATCACTACATGGAACAACACAACAGCTGATGAACACTTGTATGTATCACTACATGGAACAACACAACAGCTGATGAACACTTGTATGTATCACTGCATGGAACAACACAACAGCTGAAGAACACTTGTATGTATCACAACATGGAACAATACAACAGCTGATGAACATCTGAATGTATCACTACATGGAACAACACAATAGCTGATGAACACTTGAATGTATCACAACATGAAACAACACAACAGCTGATGAACACTTGCATGTATCACAACATGGAACAACACAACAGCTGATGAACACGTAAATGTATCACTACATGGAACAACACATCAGCTGATGAACACTTGCATGTATCACTACATCGAACATCACTACATCTGATGAACACCTGTATGTATCACTACATGGAACAACACAACAGCTGATGAACACTTACATGTATCACTACATGGGACAACGAAACAGTTGATGAACACTTGCATGTATCACTACATGGAACATCACTACAGCTGATGAACACCTGTATGTATCACTACATGGAACAACACAACAGCTGATGAACACTTGCATGTATCACTACATGGAACAACGAAACATTTGATGAACACTTGCATGTATCACTACATGGAACAACACAACTGATGGACGCTTGCATGTATCACTACATGAAACAACACATCAGCTGATGAACACTTGCTTGTATCACTACATGGAACATCACTACTGCTGATGAACACTTGTATGTATCACTACATGGAACAACAAAACAGCTGATGAACACTTGCATGTATCACTAAATGGAACAACACATCAGCTGATGAACACTTGCATGTATCACTACATGGAACATCACTACAGCTGATGAACACCTGTATGTATAACTACATGGAACAACACAACAGCTGATAAACATTTGCATGTATCACTACATGGAACAACGAAACAGTTGATGAACACTTGCATGTATCACTACATGGAACAACACAAATGATGGACGCTTGCATGTATCACGACATGAAACAACACATCAGCTGATGAACACTTGCTTGTATCACTACATGGAACATCACTACTGCTGATGAACACTTGTATGTATCACTATATGGAACAACACAACAGCTGATGAACACTTGTATGTATCACTGCATGGAACAACACAACAGCTGAAGAACACTTGTATGCATCACAACATGGAACAATACAACAGCTGATGAACATCTGAATGTATCACTACATGGAACAACACAATAGCTGATGAACACTTGAATGTATCACAACATGAAACAACACAACAGCTGATGAACATTTGAATGTATCACAACATGGAACAACACAACAGCTGATGAAAATTTGAAAGTATCACTACATGAAACTACACATCAGCTGATGAACACTTGTATGCATCACTACATGGAACAACACAACAGCTGATGAAAATTTGAATGTATCACTACATGAAACAACACATCAGTTGATGAACAATTGCATGCATCACTAAATGAAACAACACACCAGCTGATGAACATTTACATATATCACTACATGGAACAACACATCAGCTGATGATCATTTACATATATCACTACATGAAACAACACATTAGCTGATGAACATTTACATATATCACTACATGGAACAACACATCAGCTGATGAATACATACATTTATCACTACATGAAACAACACATCAGCTGATGAACACATACATTTATCACTACATGAAACAACACATCAGCTGATGAACACTTGCATGTATCACAGCATAGAACATCACAACAACCGATGAAACCCCGCATATATCACTACATGGTATTGATCCGAAGGGCTGAAGATCAAACACCACTGTTTCAATCCCAACGACATCAACACCACCAATAACAGCAACACCATTAACGTATGAGCAAACATAATTTGCTTGTCTTTATTTCACAGACAGTTCAATGATGGAAAAAAGAAACTAAAAGGGACAAAAAGTATATTGTCAGTTCGAGGAGCAGTTGCCCATACCGATACCACTAATGGCTTCGAATACATCAACCAGAGGGATCCATCCTTCAAACGTTTCCCACAAAACGCTGTTAAATATGTGAGGGATCATGGATTTGATGGGATAAACATTGACTGGCCAATTGGTATTGCAAACAACAATACACAGGTTCTCTCAACTCTGCTACGGGTACGTGATATTTCGAAGTTGAAATAAATTTATTCTTGCCTTCTAATTAAGAAACAATGAGCTTGTTCTATTTGTAATGGTAACATCCAAGAAGATACTTGCATGTTCTTTACAGAACGTCGCAGTCAACCCCTGCATTATTTTATGTTTTGATGTTTGTGATCTTCCTAGATGACTTTACGTTCCGTAGTTTGCCATTGTTGTTATAACCACTGGCACTCATACCATTGTTAAAAAATTAGCGCAAAACGGCCTGATTTCAAATTAACTGCGGCAGATTTCGAATCCGGTAGCGGTACAGTGAAAGGCGTTCACTACCCTTTGGTTACTGATGTCGGAGACACCTCAAAGTCATGTCTAAATTCCAGTAACATTTAAAGTGTTCAGTGTTAATCTGTGCAGATGTCAAGATGTCAATTGCAACGAGAAAAAGAGTGTTGTAGTGCTACATAGAACCTGTACTTTTGTATGAATGTGAGACGTGGACAACGAGCAGACATGCTGAAAAACATCTGATGGCTGTGGGAATGTGGTTTCTGAGGAAAATGCGAAGAATATCATGGACAGACAGAAAAACCAATGAGCAAGTCTTACAAGATGAATAATAAAAGAGACATTAGAGGCCGATGGTCAAACTGTTTTGGGCACGTTATAATGATTGATGATTGACTGATTGATTGATTTGAGAACCTACATCACAGCGGGCACGTTATAAGGCGACATAAACTAGAGAACTTGGTGAAACTGGCAAATCTGAGTTAAAAGCAACAAGGGACAGGCAGAGAAGTAAATATATTGATGGCTTGATTACATGGCATGGTCAAGACAAGAACACATAGCTGATCCACAACTCTGGTGATCGTGTTAGATGGCGAAACATGACCGCCCACCTTTATCGGCATAACACATGATGATAGTGTTTAATCTGTGGCGAGTACAGAATGTCAAGTATCTAGGCTCAAGAATACCATCATATAGAAGATGTGTCCCGGAGACTGGGAACAGAATACAACACGCAATATCTGTATTCTATAGTATGAAGAAAATAGTAAGGTTATTCTTATACCATGTTATGTCATGTTACGTTATGTTATGTCATGTTATGTTATGTTATGTTTCATCGAACGACGTGACTGCACATCGAATATCCCCATGCGTGCTTAGTCCTCCGATGCAACAGCCATCCAAAGTATTTCTGCTCACTGTTCCCACATGAGCTGGTTAATGTGTCTCCTCTCATTCTCAAGAAGGTGGCATTAAAGTGCTTTACCTGGTTCTACTCCAAGCTCATGACGTGGGTTTATTGTCTGTATTTCGTCAACGGAATAAGTATTTCATTGATTAATTCAGCCCTGACCATGCTTCCTCCTGTTTGCATTGTGCAATATTTGCCAACTAATGTTAGCGTTCGTTACCTATAATTTCTGCATGTCCCTGTGAGTACATTCAGGTGAGTGACATGCATTAAGAACCAATACTTTAGGTCGCGATGTTCTGTAGCATGTTCATAAAGCATGATACGACGATCGCGTGTGTGACTTCCTGTTCTGCAGTCCACGCGAGATTTTTGAGACAGCGGTGATCACTCTAGTCAGGCTTGTGCCACTGAAGTTTGGAACAAGAATTCCTCCATGGCACATTTTACTGCGAGCTGCGTTATGGTAAACGCTCCCAAGGTGGCCAGAGGAAACGCTTTAAAGACACTGAAGATCTCACTAAACGCTTTTGGAATTCATCACGCGAAAGAATGAAATTCATGGCGTACATCATTACGCAAGTGTGCAGCCACTTGTGAAGAGAGCAGGACTGCAAGAGAAGTGATAAAAAGGCTGGAAAAAAAAAAACCACTGCAGGAGAAACTCCTCCTGGAACGTCAAGCGGTCTTTGCCCACATTGTCAAAGAACATTTCGAGCCAAAATTGGCCTTACCATTCATCTTAGAACTCACAGCTCTATACTTTCAACACCATTGGATGCAATTAATGGCCATCATCACTCTTGATGTACAAACAACAACAACACTCGTCTGCCGCCAAGGAGGTCATGGGTCCATAAAGTCCTTCTGGGCTCCCAGGTCGCCCTTGACTAGAATGAGACCAAGAATATCCTGGGTAGTAAAGACGATCGGCATGCTGCTGACCCCATCACCCACCCAGTGACGAATGGTTCAAGAAAATATGGGTCTAGCACCATATGCCTAAGTATAGCACCATATGCCTAAATATAGCACCACATGCCTAAGTATAGCACCACATGCCTAAGTATAGCACCACATGCCTAAGTATAGCACCACATGCCTAAGTATAGAACCACATGCCTAAGTATAGCACCAAATGCCTAAGTATAGCACCATATGCCTAAATATAGCACCACATGCCTAAGTATAGCACCACGTGCCTAAATATAGCACCACATGCCTAAATATAGCACCACATGCCTAAATATAGCACCACGTGTCTAAGTATAGCACCACATGCCTAAGTATAGCACAAAGTGCCTAAGTATAGCACCACATGCCTAAGTATAGCACCATATGCCTAAATATAGGCACCACATGCCTAAATATAGCACCACATTCAAAGCTTAGCGGCTTTAGGATCATCCTTCAAAACACATTTGGGAAGGTTATAGAGAAGATAGTAGCTGCCAAGCTGCAAGGGTGTTTGGAAAGAGGGAAGCTTCTTCCAAGAGGCCTGGGGAGTTACAAGCCAGGAAAAGATACCTGGTCAAATGCAGCATTTTTTGCCTTTCACGTTTATGAGGGGTTCCAGAGTAGACAGGAAACGATGACGGCAGCGCTTGCTCTCGAGGATGCATACAATAGAGTTCGATATGATATTTTGATGACCGCACTGATGGAGAAGGGGGTCAATCTTTGGTTGGCGAACTGGATAGCGGCCATCCTGCACTCTCGTCGGGTTGTTCTTCGTCTGGGTGCATGGACCTCAGAGCCACATATGTTAACCCCGGGACTGCCACAGGGATCTGCAGTCTCATCGGTGCTCTTTAATGTGTATACGAGCAAGATTGCAAACCTAGAAGCACCAGGAGTTGGAAGGATACTAACATTTGCAGATGATATTCGTGCATATAGGCAGGGGAGAGATAGGGAGCAAACAGCCCAGGAGCTACAGGCGACAGCAGACAAAGTGATTGACTGTTGCACTGAAATGAGCGCTGTCATCCACCCGGAAAAGGCGGTCTTTTTTGTGATGCTCTCTGGACAACAGGATTGTGAGAGCTGATGTCCCAAGCCTCACGATAGATGGTAGAAGCGTCAACAGAGAGAACAAACTGAAGTATCTGGGAATCACATTTGACAGGAGTCTGTCCTTCAAGGACCATGTGGAGACGGTTGTGACAAGGTCTCAAAAGGGACTCAATGCACTTACACTATGGCTGCAATGGACATAGAGCAGAGAATGCTTTTCACACTATACCAGCACTTGATCCTCTCAGTGACTGATTATGGACTAGGACTGCTCACTGTCTAAAAGAGTCATATTGTGAAATTAGAGCGCATACAGTACGAAGCTATGCGGGTCATTCTGGGTTGCACCAGAGACACCCCAGTAGTGTGTATGCGTTACATCCTTGGTTTGCCGACTGTTTCTGGTACGCTCAAGGTGATGCAGGCGAAGGCATACCTCAGAGTAGTTGCTGACACAGATCACCCATTGCATGAGGCGCTGGACGCAGTTAAGGGTCAGTGACTGATAAGAGGGAAATCATGGATGGCTCAGGCGGAGGATACGATCAGACAGGTGTGCATCTTGGAAAATATTAGGCGAGGAGAGGAGTGGATCAGAGTGCCAGCAGAGCAGTCAGACTTGTGCAGAGTTATAATCACATTGAGCCGCGAGTGCAGGGAGTGGCCAGCAGGGGCCACGGAAGTGGAAATCAAGCAACTAATTCAGGATAATGCTCGCCCGGGTGATGTGATTATATACACTGATGGTTCGGTGTTGACAGGCAGGAGAAGTGAATGGGGGTTCTTATCAAAAGCTAATGGTCGCCTTTTGGTGCAGGAGAGCCTGGCGTATGATACCACAACATCTAGCTTAAGAATGAAGATGCAATCGATCAGTGCAGCTTTCCGCTGGATGGAGAATACGATACACACACACATCGTGATTGTAACTGACTCAGAAAGCATGCTGAGGGGGGTGAGGACAGGCAGGCTTTGTGCAGAGTGGCTTGCTTCGCTTCAGAAGTCACGGGTAGCAAGCATCGTCTGGATCTTTTCTCAGGGGTATGATGGTGTGCTGGGGATTGAACCGGCGGACAGATAGGCTGGCTCTGCAAAACTTGGTGAAGTATTGATGCATGATAAGGCAGATGTGGTTGCGGCCTTGTGGGAGCACGTGGACACCTCGGAGGAGCAAATGGATCACCATGGTATGGCAAGAATGCGACAGCAAGAGGTGACGAGGGGATCTGGCCGACGATCGACGCTCAGAGGAAAGGCGAGACTGCCATATAATCAGATTGCTACTGGTACTATTAGTGTCGGACCTCTTCGCTGGCAGCTGAGGATGGGGACGGAGCGCTCATGGGAATGCCCCGAATTCTGTGATGTCTAATCCTAAATCAATCAATCAATCAATCAGTCAACGAATCAATCAATTAATCAATCAATAAATCAGTCAACTATTGGTGAATGTAATGTTCGAGCCTTTTTCAGGAAATCGTCGTTAGTTAGTGCCATGGGCGAGTTTAAGTTGATATGCCCATGATCGTCCATGACAGATATATTGGCATAGACCAGGGGTCACGAAAATACGGATTTGGCCCGCGACATCATTTCATCCGGCCCGCCGACGATAGTCGAACTTGCTTGATCTCACGATGTTCTTTATAATAACTGAGTGAGATGGTCGTTGTCTAGGTTACCCTGCTCCTTGTATGTCATTACAGAGCTGAGATAGCCTCCTGTCTCTAATACAACTCAACTCCGCAGTGCACATCCACTAGTCATTAAACATTATTGAGTTGGCGCACATAATCCTTTAATGCAGAAAGAACACGGACAAACGTAACCTTTTTATATATCCAGAAAACAATATAATCCACAGAATATATATATATATATATATATATATATATATATATATATATATATATTACATTGTCACCTGGCCGTCTTGACAGACGATAGTTTGTGCTTTAAAAAGGCATAATAACTTTTAACTATGGCGGTAGCGAGTGTGACTGATAAGGCCAATTTGCGCTGTAAATGTCCGTTTACAGTGGGTGCATGTGAACACGTGGTCATTTCCACCATCATGCACCATCTTACGTCTCAAACGCTTGGTGTGTGACTTTTCTGCAATAATTTTCTCCTTTGACTTTATTCCATTTCTGATATTTGCCCTCCATGCAACACGTTCAGCGGCGACTTGCTCCCAATGTGCATTATCAATGCCTGTATCAATCATGTCCTGCTTACACACATCTTTGTATCGTAGTAGAGGCCGACCCTGAGATCTCTTACCCATCTGTAATTCACCAAAAAAGATATCCTTTGGTATTCTACCATCATCCATCCTCCTAAGATGTCCTATCCATCTAAGTCTACGAAGACTGAGCATGGAATAAACTGTCACACAACCTGATCTTTCCAATACTTCAGTATTTGTGATTTTGTCTTGCCACTTAATACCAAGAATTCTTCGCAGACACCGCATATGAAAGCTGTTTAAATTGTTCTCTTGGTGTGAGTAAGTTGTCCAGGTTTCACTGCCATAGAGAAGAGTACTAAGGACACAGGCTTGATAGACAAGGACTTTTGTTTTGGCAGTAAGCTTCCTGTTCTCCCAGACTCTTTTTCTTAACCTGTTCATTGTTGTTGCTGCCTTACCAATCCGGATGTTGATTTCCTGATCTAGGGATAATTTGCTATTTACCACTGATCCTAGATATGTAAAATGGTCTACTATCTCTAGTTTGGCGTCGTCAATAAAGATTGATGGTACCTCATGTGCACCTTGTGACATAATCTGTGTCTTCTTTTTGCTAATTGTTAAACCAAATTCAGAACAAGCATTGGAGAATGCAGATAGTAGACATTGCAATTCTTCCTCAGAGTGGGTCGTAACTGCAGCATCATCTGCAAAAAGCAACTCTCTGATCAGTACCCTCCTAATTTTGGTCTTAGCCTTCAATCTCTGAGCATTGTAGAGGCCGCCATCTGAGCGTGAGTGAATGTATATACCACCATCCTGATCACGAAATGCATATTTCAGTAGAAGTGAAAAGTATATTCCAAAGAGGGTGGGAGCTAGTACACAACCTTGCTTAACTCCACTCTTGATTTCAAATTCTTCAGAAGTTGCACCATCAAACTTGATTATACCCTTCATGCCTGTGTGGAACGATTCCACAATGGACAGAAGAGTTGGTGGGCAGCCAATCTTCTTTAGTGCCTTGAACAGACCCTCACGACTGACCAAATCAAATGCCTTTGTGAGGTCGATGAAGGCAATAAACAGTGGTTGATTCTGTTCACGGCATTTTTCTTGCATTTGTCGCAATGAGAATATCATATCAGTGGTAGACCGGTTCTGTCGAAAGCCACACTGTGATTCGGGGTAGACTTGATCTCCTAGGACTTGAAGTCTGCGCAGAACAATTCTGGCAAATACTTTTCCAACAATACACAGAAGTGAGATACCCCTATAGTTGTTGCAGTCGCTCTGATCGCCCTTGTTCTTGTACAGTGTTATGATGCTTGAATCTTTGAAATCCTGTGGGACTTGTCCTTCACGCCAGCATAGCTCTATTAGCTGGTGGATCTGTATAGTGAGTGTGTCTTGCCCACTCCTGATAACCTCTATTGGAATCCCATCCTTACCTGGAGCCTTGCCAGATGCAAGTTCATTTATAGCACACTTAACTTCTGTTATGGTGGGAAGTGTGTCCAGGTGGTCAAGAGTTGGTAGAGCCTCTATGGCGTTGAGGGCATCATCCGCTAGTTTGGTCTCACTTGAGTAAAGCTCCAAATAGTGCTCTACCCATCTGTCCATCTGCTGTTTCTTATCAGTGATGACTTCTCCAGTCAAGGTTTTCAATGGTGCACTTCTTTTGATCACTGGACCACAAGCTTTCTTTATTCCTTCATACATGCTTCTTATGTCTCCCTTATCACTTGCGATTTGAATGGACTCACATAACTTGATCCAATAATCATTTGCACACTGCCTGGCAGCCTTTTGCACATCCTTCCTAGCTTGCCTTAACTCACTCAGAGTGTTACGCGTTGGTCTTTCCTTGTTTCTTAAGAGAGCTTTCTTCTTCTTATCAATCAGGGGCTGCAGAGTCTCGCTGTTGGCCGCAAACCAGTCCTGCCTCTTATGATCCACAGTGCCGTAAACCCCTACGGCAGTTTTATAAAGAGTTTCCTTAATTTGACCCCACTTTTCATTTACTGTACAATTTTCTGGTGTATCAGTGAAAGCATCTTCAAGTTGCTGTTGAAACTGAAAGCACTTTTCAGGATCATGAGTGTTAATAATATTAATCCTGTGGCTAGATTTGTGTTTAGCTGTGTAGATTCTCTTTGGTCTCAGTCTAACCCTTGCAACAACCAAAGAATGATCCGTATCACAGTCAGCACTGTGGTAACTACGAGTCAATGATATATGGTTCAGATGTTGTCTCCGTGTGATGATGAAGTCCAGCTGGTGCCAATGGCCGGATCTTGGATGTTTCCATGTGACCTTATGCATCTCTTTTGTTTTAAAAAAAGAGTTTGTAATACATAGGTCATTACTGGTGCAATGCTCCAGCAGCCTTTGCCCATTTTCATTCATGCGACCGATGTTGTATTTTCCAAGGCACACTGGCCATGAACTTGAGTCCTTGCCCACACGAGCATTGAAATCACCGAGCATATAAATGTAGTCAGATTTTGGAACTGCCTTGATCACGGAGTCTAACTCCTCATAGAACAAGTCCTTCACATCATCAGAGGAATCGAGTGTCGGTGCATATGCAGTAATAATGGTGGCAAACCCAAAAGAGGTTGCCAAGCGCAGGGATAATAGTCTTTCATTTCCTCCTGCTGGAATTTCAATCATTCCCAGTAGTGAATTCTTCACTGCAAAGCCCACACCGTGTTGCCTTTTTTCTGCCTGCCCTCTACCCTTCCAGAAAAAGGTGTAGTTGTTTTCAATGAGTGACCCTTCCTCAGCGAGGCGAGTCTCCTGCAGGCCAGCAATATCAATGTTAAGACGATTGAGTTCGGCATCAATCACAGCCGTTTTTCTCACATCGTCAATATTGGTCAAGTCAGTGGAAAATCCTGGACACATGGTTCTCACGTTCCAGGTTGCAAGCCGTAGCTTGAGGTTTCTATTTTTATTTTTGTTTGTACCTGGTGCATTGGTTTTACAGCCTGCGATTCAGATTTTGTCCTAGCCCCAAGCACCCATTGAAGCAGGCAGGCTGTGGCGGATCAGCACCCAATTGGCTGGGGGCTGCCCAGCTTGAGGCGGGCGGTAGCTGATCAGTGACACCTATAGGTGTCTCCCACCGTCAGAGGCAACGCGTGGCGCCCCATGTCTACGCCAACTGACAAGGACTTATAACCCGTAACAGTTGCCTCTCGCTTTGATTCCGAGACCAGTTAAGACCAGGGATGGAGTTATTGCCTCTCCATAGCACAAAGCCTGGGCTAAAATATAGAGATCATGTGTTGCCCATGCAGCATGATCCCTCTCTCGGCCCGCCTAGTTCACTCCAGAGGAAAGGTAACACCCCTACATCTGGAACAAGACAAGCTGCAGAAGCTGCCAGATCAGCAAAGCAATGCTCTAACTGTCCGCCTGTCGGAGCTTCGATCCTAGACCAGTCGCCAACCAAGGCTTAGGGCCTGGTCTGCCCTGCCATGACAATTTTGTCTTTAGCTTGCATTTCCTCGCACCAGGGTAAGGCTTGTACCCTCCCAATTGCGCTCTTCCGCCCGAAGCCGTTGGCACAATGTGGGGTGTCGGGTTTGGTAAGCGCCGCCCAACGTTCGGCGCTAACAGAGACCAGGTAGTACCGTCTACTGTTATACGGTAGCTCAGTCATATCTGACTAAGACCTGACAGACATATATATATATATATATATATATATATATATATATATATATATATATATATATATATATATATATATATATATATATATGTGTATATATATATATCCTCCTCACAACTTAATACGCACAAATCACTGCCTTCCCAAGGCCTGCTTAATCTCAAATTCACCAGACAGTTATCCAGCTCCTATCCACGGCTGGATCTCACACAATACAACCCACTTTGGATTCAGGCCTCCATTCACTATCCAACCCCCACTGGGTTTTAGGCCTGCATTCAAAGCTCGGAGAACAACACGGGACGGAGATTTCTATCTAACTCCGCTCCTCTCCATAGACTACCGAACCCTTGGAGTCCAAAACATCAACTGTCCAAAAGCGATCCGACCCGCAGTCGGTCTCAGCCCAAACTACCCTCAAGTCTCCTGACTTCACACAAAACTAAACTGTCTCTCACCCCATCCACCCTGGGGGTCTCCATATACCCTCACCATTATTTCTCATGGATGGTTGTTTTTCTCGTAGCCCGGCTACAAGTAACTCACCTCAATGTCAATGACCCAGGCATATGCCATTACCCCCCTCTTCAAAGAAAACATCGTTTCCAAATGTTGGGAGACTAATACTTATCAACTATGTGACCCAGACATATTGCCTGGGTAGCCCTAAGTATGACTCCATCTTATTTTAGCTACCACACTAAATAATACATCAAGTAGTCATAGTATACTTCCATATTACCAACACATCAATACCACCAACTTTCCATCTTGTGTACCAATGCATGAGCTGCTACATGGCATAATAATCCACATAACAAAGAAAAGCATTATATTTATGTACCCGCAGGTCTATTAACATCTTCAATAACACACAAACCATGTCACTTTGCTAATAATGGTCCATGAATAAATGTCGAGGTGCTGCATTGCCTCTGTCTTCCATCAACTATCTGGAGAGTTTGTGTACCGACCATATATCAGATGGTTCTTTTCTTGCATCAACCAACCTCTGATTCCTGTCGATGCTGTGTCTACCCTTCATGTACCCATAACTCATGTTTCCTATATCTTTAAAACATCTGTTTGCTAATCCCAACCCTGGTTCAGTGATGTCGTTAACACTCTTTTGAACTACTTTAACATCGCAATCTGCATATTGTACCGTTACACTGGAGTCTCTATTTAGTCTGACCTCTTTATTAAATCCTGGCCAATATACTTGGCATCCTGCTCTCTGCCGCTTACGCATTATTCCTATGTGTCCTGCACCTGCAATATCCTGAGCTGTTCTAGTATATCGGTCTCTATGTGCTAAGGATACCACTCCTTGCCCACATGCAGTTCCGCCATCTGACAACCGGCAAGTGAAAGTACTGTTCTGCCTTCTGAAGCAACATCTACCCTTCTTTGGTTGCCTATGTCTCACTTTACTATAAACTTGGAAACAATTGTCCAGGGTATGTTTTCTCTGGGATTCGTTAAAGCTATGTTTGAAATCCATTTTGACCTGCTCAGCTGTACTATCCATTCCCTCAGTCCCTATGTCTACTTCCAGTGCCTCTTCTTCTTCAGCTATACTCTCTAATTTAGGTTTTCTTTTGATAACTACCTCGTTACTACTTAAACTATGTTTCTGGTCCCAAAATACTACTTCTTCTTCTGTACAATCTTTAACTCCTGGCACATTTCCTATGATCAGATCTGAAACTGGTGAGTCTAGAACACACGCTGTCACTCTTCCTGTGATATATAGTGTTTTCACTGTTATCACGGCTAATGGGTAGAATTCTATTGTCCCATTAAATGTTATGCATCTAATCTTTTTCCCTGTGTAATCCAAGGGATGAACTAAACTCTTTTTAACCCCGATAGACGTACATCCGGAATCCCTAATTGTTAACGCTGGCCTATTCTTGGCGAATCCATGGTGCATCTTCATACTTCCTCCTGCATGCACTGCTGATCCTGCTTTAACTGTGTGACCACATATTAAGACCGGCTGACCATCTTTCTCAAAAAGAGGTTTACATCGACTACAACTTTCATTGTTAAGCGTCTCAATTACTTGCGCTGCATTTGAGTGCTCTGTTTCTGCCATCGTACACTCATAACTAAAATGGTTCTTTTTTCCACATTTGAAACAGTTTTTCTCTTTTTTCCTGTTATTCGTTGGCCCACTGGAGGGTTGCACATCACACTGTGCTGCCTTATGTCTCCAGCTCCCACAATTCCAGCATCCGGCATAACTATTTGGACGTCTCTGAAAATTCCCCCTTTTGTATGGGTAACGTCCTGCTCTGTTAAAATGGTTGCCACGGAAACCATTATCTTGAGGTTCTTGCTGCTCACATTTCTGTGCTGAATCCACACTTTTCGATCTTGGTCTAATAACTGGATTCTGGTCCTGTTTCAGTATACACTGCGCAGACTATTTCCTCACTCATTTGTCTACCAATAGAACTGTTTGGATGTGCAGTCATGTAGTTTTGCCCTAACTGAGACATTGTGTCTATGTCCTTTGGTTTACGTTCTTCAAAGAAAGCCACTAAGTTATTATTGCATGAAGATAATACCTTGTCTCTTAACACTAAATCCACTAATCTATTAAAATCTTTCCCTACTTCTGCCAGCTCCATCCATTTATTAAATGTGTTCTTTACTGTATTGACAAAATCTGTAAAATCCTGATTTGTCTCTGACACTAATTGTCTGAACTTTGTTCTGTATCCATGTTCAGTTAGTTGGAACTTTGTAAGCAAGCGCTGACGCAGAATAGTATAATTGTTTCTTTCTTCCAAAGGTAAGTTAAACATGGTATCTAGGGCCTTACCCGTAAGATACTCGCCCAGTCTAATAGCATACTCTCCTCCAGGGATGCCTAACACTTTCGCTGATGATTTGAATCTCGACAGATAAGATTCCAAGTTGTCTCGGTCCGTAAAATATGGCAGTGTTAGTCTCTGTGAAGACTGCGAAGGTCTTCTGCTTTCTTCACTTTAACCCTTAGATGAGAATTCTAACTTTTTTATTGCAATTTCAGATTCTATCTGACACTTGAACTTCTCTTTCTCAATTTCCGGTAGACGCTTGTTTTCCATTTCAGCTAACTTTATTTCCTGTAGACGCTTGTTTTCCATTTCGGCCTGTCTTTGTTCTCTCTCAGCTAACCTTTCTTCCTGTAGGCGTTTGGCCTCGAGTTCAGCCTGTCTCTGTTCTCTTTCAGCCTGTCTTTTCTTTCAGCCTGTTTTTGTTCTTTTGCTTCTGCATATTCCTGTAACCCTTTACCCTTCAGGCATAACCTTTCACCTGCTTCAATATATTCCATTAAAGTAGGCATCTTGTATTGTGGAAATGTTGCTGTCTGTCCGCAAACTATAAATGTAAAGACTCTGCTGCTAGTCTTTGTGTACCTTCCCTAAGTACACCACCACTCACTGTGTACGTAAATTCGTAGTACTAACAATATCATTCTGTACTCACCCAGTCACTCTACAAGCACTAGATAGTGAGGGTGGGGGTATTTCCCTATACTCCCTTATATATATATATATATATATATATATATATATATATATATATACACACACACACACACACACACACACACACACACGAATGAATGATACGATAAGAGAAGTCTATAAACGCTAGACACACAAGCTGAGTTCACGAAGACGGTGATCACAAAGAAATAAACCACAGTAACATCCACAAGCTTGTGCGAGACGACCACAGTGCGTATAATATATATATATATATATATATATATATATACATAAACTGACACCGACCACTAGGCAGTAGAAATGACGAAAGATCACAATAATAACATATATCCGAAGAAAACAAATATCATATGTAAATATAATGAAAAGAAAGAAAAGCACTCTTAATTAACAATATACACAACTCTGACGTCATACACAGCGGCTCTAGATATTGGTTAGGACCCCAATGCCAATGCACGACCACGCTAACTTTTTAGCGTTGTCCTTACAAAAATATAGTAAGCACAAGAACCACGTTTTGCAAAGTCTATCCTGATTTAGATAGAAATTGCAAAAAATGCCTATCCAACAACTACATGTAATAACATATACATATATAGATACACAAACGATAATGACAGTTAGAACGATGAGAGCAAACAAAATGTCCAAATGGCTGGTCGACAATACTGTACTTATTAACCAGTCGCAAAAGTTATTAATTTGTTAGAAATAGTTTCCAATAATATCCTGGAAATGTCTGTTGGTTAAAGTTAATGTTCCGAAATATCTTACGACGGTAAATCCCAACAGAAAAATGTTCTTTTGATATGTTGTTACTTTCCCTGGACGTGGTGACAACAAAGTAATAATCCAAACGTCTTTATACCTTGGTTGCTGAGATGGCCTCTTTTTGTATCATCAATGTTATGGATTCACGTTTAACGACAAGGTTCAACAAAAAAAAAAAATGGCAGCAAATGTCCAACGCTTTAACTCTGTACAATCAGTTCTTTTTGGCAACTGTATGCGACCATGTTTGCTTTGATGACATGTAATCATTCGTTGTAAAAATGTTTGCTCATGACAGAGTAATGATAACAAAGGGAATTCAACAAAGACGAACACAAAGTCTATTTTTCGTTCAAAACGACTTGTTTTGTTCATTCACAATTCACCTTCACGCACATGAG
Organism: Cepaea nemoralis; assembly: GCA_014155875.1. Lineage (NCBI taxonomy): Eukaryota > Metazoa > Mollusca > Gastropoda > Stylommatophora > Helicidae > Cepaea > Cepaea nemoralis. Next base: position 72,846 of record JACEFZ010018154.1, on the reverse strand, counting down.
TCATCCTGTCAACAACAAGCCGTGGAAATTTCCTGAGTACCTTGACTCCATCCACACCCCAACTCACAATGTCATCTCAATTTCTCTTTATCCCCGTCAGTGGAAAAATCCTCAGTAACTTCTTACTGGTAAACAGCCTTGACTTCTGCCCCAACACGGCTGACAGTTTTAACTCTGTGGAATTTTAGACTTTACACCGACCTCACCTGGCTGGCCACTGCTGGGGTTTTCTTTTTATTTTTAACCATTAACCCGCACCAACTCTGGCTGTGGTAGGGGTAATGCTCCTACCCCCGTCGGTCACCCCTCCCGGTGAATCAGCGAATGTCAATTCTGTGTATTCTACACGTCCATGTAACTCTCCCCTTCCCGAGAGTTACCTTTTCTCAGTACTTTAACTGTCCTCTGGCGCCCCGACTTTTGACCTATAAACACATGCGCCTGTCCTCTCAACAAGACAGTTCTGTCTGTGGTGCTGTTTGTGAATCGTGAACCACCCGTCACAGTATCATCTCCCGGCTGCTCTATGGCGTGTCTTCCATACGCGCGCCGACAGTCTTTTCCGATGTAGCGGCCTTTCGTGCCCCTGTCCTTAACACACACGTACTGTGTCCTCGCGACACACACGAACTGTCAATATCTTTGATTTTCAATCCTGTCCTGTCACAAACACACGCCTAGGACTGACCTCTTCTTGACCTGTCTGCGTTAATTCTCTGACGTATCCACTGGCTTCAGCAATAATGCCCTGGTAATGTCTAAACAGCTTTCCCTTTTTGTCAAATCAACCTTGACCCTGCCGGTGTTTTTATCTACTAGACAGTTTATCGCACAGGAGAAAATCTTGTGTTTATATCGTGGCAACTTTCACTGGCCCTCTCCCCTCTTCGAGTGTGCGCTGTTATTTTCACCTGGCCTCTCGTGAATCGTCTGCCAGCCTGGGACTTCACTGTCATCTGTCTGTGTTAATTATCTGGCGCACACACAAAAGAGTTCCCATTAATCTCTTGAAGCCACAATGTTTAAATTGTCTCGGGGTTTTGATCACACGTAGTCACCAGATAATAATTCCTCTCTAAGCGACGAGTTCACAGATGTCACTTTTATCTCCGTGCACGGACGAGCCACCCAGATATCTCACGATGTTCTTTATAATAACTGAGTGAGATGGTCGTTGTCTAGGTTACCCTGCTCCTTGTATGTCATTACAGAGTGTTAGTTGCGATAGCCTCCTGTCTCATAATACAACTCACCCCCGCAGTGCATATCCATCAGTCATTAAACAAGATTGAGTTGGCGCACATAATCCTTTAATGCAGAAAGAACACGGACAAACGTAACATATTTATATATCCAGAAAACAATATATCCACAGAATATATATATTCTCCTCACAACTTAATACGCACGCATCACTGCCTTCTCAAGGCCTGCTTAATCTCAAATTCACCAGACAGTTATCCAGCTCCTATCCACGGCTGGATCTCACACAATACAACCCACTTTGGATTCAGGCCTCCATTCACTATCCAACCCCCACTGGGTTTTAGGCCTGCATTCAAAGCTCGGAGAACAACACGGGACGGAGATGTCTATCTAACTCCGTTCCTCTCCATAGACTACCGAACCCTCGGAGTCCAAAGCATCAACTGTCCAAAAGCGATCCGACCCGCAGTCAGTCTCAGCCCCAACTGCCCTCAAGTCTCCTGACTTCACACAAAACTAAACTGTCTCTCACCCCATCGACCCTGGGGGTCTCCATCTACCCTCACCATTATTTCTCATGGCTGGTTGTTTTTCTCGTAGCCCGGCTACAAGTCACTCACCTTAATGTCAATGACCCAGGCATATGACACTTGATATGACGTATGTAACAAGAGAGGTTGTGATACAATTTAAATGTAAATATTATGTTTAGAATTATAGGAGATCTTCACACGCGCGGAGACCTCCTGGCGGCTATGTGGCTTAAATTTACTATTTTCAATTATAAATTACTGTATCTAGATTTCATTGTTTATTGTAATGTTTGCTTATTTCGCGTCATCCCAAGTCCTTCCCTGGTTCGTGGTAGCGCCACCTACGCTCTGACGTTACCATGGTTTCCATGGCAAAACACATACACACACACACACACACACACACACACACACGCATCTTTCTCTTCCCCAGATGCGTCCGGCTGTCAACAGAGGTTCGATGCTCCAGAAATATTTACTTTTTTGGGGTGACAGTTATCCATTTTATAGGTACGTAACAAGGATTTCTTTGTTTGACAGTGATAGGTAAGTGAACTACAAGTGTGAATAGAGACAATAAAGTAGCAAACGTAGCATAGGAATAGAAATAGTCATAGAAGCCTCGTGTTATTACGAAAATATTATCCCCAGCACAGAAGAATTTCCCGGTAAAGGTGTTAATCTGGCTGTCTCTAGGCCAGTGTTTTTCAACATTTCTGCTGGAGCAGATCCTTACGCAAATATTTACGTTTCTCAAGGAACTTTGTGCGATGATCCAAGTGTATGTCCTATTTACGTAATAAACCAGATGGGCAGAAATGTTGCATTTAGGCGATTTCGGTCTGTTTCGGGGGAACCCCTGGCTGCCACTCGCGGAACCCCAATTGAGAAACTCTGCTCTAGGCTGCGTATTTAGGCCAGCCCTCTTTATGTATTTTGCAAACCTTATTATGAGATATATTATATTACCAAAGGTACCTATACACTTTATATGTGCCTTTGGATAGCCGTAGCTTCATCAGTGACCTTTAGTTTTCTGCTTTTCTTATGTTTTAATAGGATTTTAATTATGTTTCTAATTCAATGTCTGTTTTTCATTTTCAGATCCCGTATGGCTACTAAGAAAAGAAAAGTGGATGCCGAGTGTCGCGTTTTCAATTAATAATGGGGAGTAAAATACTTTTTTGTGGAAACAAAGGACCAGAAAACCAATTGCGTGATATGCAGCGAACGTATTGCAATTTTAAAAGAGTGAAATCTTCGGCGTCATTAAGAAACAAAACATCTATCAACATATTCACAGTTTTCTGGAAAGCTACGCTCTGAGAAATATGAGTCTATGAAACGTGGTTTAGAAACACAAAGAGATCACTTCACGAGAAAGTGTGCTGAAAATGAATTTATTACTCGAACAAGTTACACAATAGTGCATAAGGTGGCAGAACGAGGAAAACCGTTTACTGATGGCAACTTCATCAAAGAGTACATGATGGAAGCAGCAAATGACTTGTGTCCCTAGAAAGCCGATTTGTTTAGAACTATCAACCTTTCAAGTTCAGTTGTGCGAAGAACAGTAGAACTTGGAAAGAACATAGTGCTACAGATACGCGAGAAAACTAGGAAATTTTTTAGCGCTGGATAAGTCTACTGATTTCTCGAGTACGTCACAACTTCTTGTGTTCATTCGTGGTATCAATTTGGACTTTCAGATAACGGAAGAGTTGGCATCCGTTTGCAGCATGCATGGAACAACAACGGAAGAGACATTGTCATGGAAGTGCAAAAAGTTTTGCAAGACTATAACCTTCAGTGTAATCAGATTTGAGGTGTTACAGTTGATGGAGTAACATTTTAGTCTGGAGTGAGGAAAGGTCGGATGGGGAACTCGGGAGGTTTGCAACTTCTGAGCGCTCTGTTCATACTCTGCATTATTCATCAACAAGCAACCTGTGGGAAAGACTTAGATATTTCTTGTGTACTGAAACCAGTCGTTTCTGTTGTGAACTTAATTTGGGGAAATGCACTCAGTCACCGTAAGTTCCAGGAATTTTTTGAAGAAATTGATTCTGAATTCCGTGACTTCCTTTATCATACATCAGTGAGGTGGCTCAACTGCGGTAAAGTCCTGTTTCGTTTTTACAAGCTCCGAAACGAAATAGATGTTCTCCTCACTGGAAAAGATAGAGCTGATCCCCAGCTGTCAGATCCTACCTGGCTGTCACAAAGTTGTCATTTTTGTTCGGCATCACATCTCACATGAACAAATTGAATTTGAAACTTCAGGGAAAGACAAACCTCGGGTGTGATCTCTACAGAATGATCAAAGGATTTCGGAGAAAGCTGTCATTGTTTGAAACACAACTGAAAGGAGAAAACCTTTCTAATTTTCACAGTTTCAAAGAGTTTTTCGCTACAATCGCGAAGATATCAACCTCAATTTTCCGAAAAAAAAATTATTCGTGACTTGAAAAAGCATTTTCTTTAGAGAGATTTCCAGATCTTGACAAAACTGAGAGTGACATTTTTCTGTTCCAGAATCCTCTCGATTGTAACTTTGATGATGTGCCAGTAGAACTACAGTCGGATCTAATTAATTTCCGTCCAAGCAAATGACTTGTTGAAAGAGAAGCACAGAGAAAGAACACTTATTGAATTTTTCCGCAGCTTATCTGATATTGAGTTTCCGAAACTGAAGAAATTTGCCGTTGGTTTGGCCGTTGCTTTGCCGTTGCCGTTGTTTGGAACAACGTATGTCTTTGAGCAAACATTTTCAAAAATGAAGTATGTGAAGTCAACACATCGAACGAGATTGACTTATGAACATTTGAAAGCAATTCTCTTGATTGGATGCAGCTATTACAGTCCAAACATTGATGATATCTTGAAAGCCAAATATCAGTTTCACAAATCTTACTAACCGTTTTTTGCTGCTTAGTTTGTGAGATTCGGATATATGCACACAAAGTCTGATGTAACTATCTTTTTGTTAACGTCGCCTTCTTTGATAACTTTATAAAAGTAAATAAATATGTTGGTTGTCTTATTTTTTTCTGCATTGCACGCCACTCATCCATGATTAACTTAGTTTTTCGTCATTTTTACCAGAGCTTTTGTTCTGGCTTGCAAGTATTGTTAAAGTTAGTTGCATATTCTTTACAGGACGTTTGCACTCAACACCAGCATCTTTTGCTGTTGTTGATGTTTTGGAAAGTTTCCGTTCAGTAGCTTGCCATTGCTTTCTGAACGACCGGCACCCATACTATAGCGTAAGAAACCAGCGCAACGTGGTCTGCTGCCAAATCGCGCGCAGATGTGTTTCGAACACCAGTATACGAGATTACGAACCAAGTCGGTAAGAACTTCGCCGCGGAGGACGGCGTAAGTTTTGTACAGTGTGATCATTGGGCCCGCGCTCGTCATTCTGTCAGTTATCCGGCCCGCCATGACAAACGTTTGGTGACCCCTGCCATAGACGATACTTAGGCTGATCTTATTCGTCATGAACGAGAACACAACCTAGATGAAACTTGTGGGCTCACAAAGCGCTAATCCGGCAATGTACACATCTTTCCCCATATTGTCACATCGCTACGAGCACTTCGGGAAGTTTAGCTATGGCGCAAATATTTCTTTCTGAGTGTGCGATCGCGCTTCTGTGCCAGTGCATTTATGTCTGGCGATGCCGTGGTCTTATTTCTGTGGTCATCTTTATTATTATATTTAATTATGGTTATAGTTGAGCTCTTCCACTCTATACAGTCCAGAACAGGTAACTATTTAAACACTCACAACGTATCTTGAATAACATAACACAGGCGCAGTTTCCACTATTGTATTGTCACTAAGTATTATACACGAGGCCACCAGCCGGGCAACAGCTGTGAGAGGCTGGCTAAACCAGGCGCGAGTAGCCTATTTGGTGTCAAACCAAGCGGTGAAATAGGGTATGCCTATCCAGCATGTGAAGACAGGATCCGGCAGACAGTGCGGAAGAAATCATTCCTGATTCAACGGGCAAGACGGCGTTTACCTGCCAAGCGGTGTGGAACGTAATGAGCACGGCAAGGCACGTAGAGCGCCCTGGTCATCCACTGCACCTGTATTCGTCTCCAGTCGTCTTGACTTGTCCTGCCACTATATTGCAGATGGACTCAGGCGAGAGAGTGAGGTCGACGAATTGCGCAAATCTTCCTCACTTTAATCCAATTCATCGCGCAAGTCCTTCTTCATCCAACAACAACAACAACAACAACAACAAGAACAACAACAACAACAACAACACGTATTATACAGTTCACATTGTCAGTTACACCACATATTTATCAATAGTACACAATACTTAGAGTCTACAGTCACTAGACAATCTATCTAACAATGTAGCAGCTCATTGTGTGGCCATCTGTTCCGCACTTGACCGAGCTCCATCCCAACTGATCTTAATGGTGACGCTTTGTCCTTTCACAAAGCACCCCGAGCGCTTTTCACACTCTTGTGACCAATGTTCGTGGCTGGTCACTTTGCACGGTCTCATCGTAGAGACTGCACCTTCTCCTAAACGATGCCATGATCTGTAATCCTATAAACCCGATCATGGTAGTTATTATGGCAGCCAAAGAATTCGCGAACATGTCTCAGGAACCACTTCTCAGTTGGCTCCAAGTTCTTCCTAATTTGTTCATTTACATTGCAAGATTGACTGCCATAAGCAAAACAGGCTCTATATAGCACTTCAGCACTCTTGATCTTACATTCCCTGATGGTGATATATTGCATAATGTACTTTTCATTATTTGAAATGTAGCTTTTGCTTGTTCTATTAGATAGAACTACAAACATTAGATTTTTAAGAGCACGCATCTTTCCCATTGCAGCATACGCCTGTGAGTCATGGACACTTACTAAACAAGTTGAAAAGCGCATAAATGCCTTTGAATATAAATGTTATAGACAGCCTCTTAGAATATCTTGGATAAAGAGAAGAACAAATGCATCCATACTTCAAGGGCTGAATGCTGAAGAACGTTGGCTACAAAAGACGATAAAACAAAGACAATTTACATATTTTGGTCACTTGAAACGTCATGAAAGTTTGGAGAGAGAGAGAGAGAGAGAGAGAGAGAGAGAGAGAGAGAGAGAGAGAGAGAGAGAGAGAACAAACGAACTAACGAACAAACTTTATTTTCATGGGGTTAAGAATTGGGCACGCAGGCCATTCTGACATTCTGCCCTTCTTCTCTCTTTCCTGTCGTACGTTATTTCATTCATACATTACTTATGAAGCTAATCTTAGGGGGGGGGGGGGGGGGGGGAGTATGCATTAAAACGCATGGACAATATGAAAAATAGGAAAATAAGACATGACTCACTACAGCAAATTTTAACATAGAGATTATAACTACCCAAGGAAGGTGTAACGTACCATACATATGGGGATGTTTATTATACTAGTTGCCATTTGAGATAATTTTTATTTTTTTTATTTTTTTTTTTTTTTTTTTTTTTTTTTTTTTTTTTTTTTTTTTTTTAGTGTGCATGTAGTCTGAGATAGTGTTCAAATAGGTTGCGACTTTATGTATAGTGATTGGAGTTGTCTTTGTTTACTTGTGGAAGATTTTTCCACAACTAAGCGGCAGAGTACTCTAAGCTTGTTTTGTATAATCTTTCCTAGGTTTACGGACATGAAGTATATTCAGTCGTTTGCTATGTCTTTCGTTATATGTAAATAATGGCCAAAGGTAGCATGGGGCATTTTGAAATATAATTTTGTTAATTAGTTTAGCCTTATTAAAACGTAAGCGCTTGTGGAATAGCAGTAACTTAAGATGTTCATGTAGGTTGGAATTGTCGGTAAGCTTATTACCATTAATTAAACGTACTGCCCTTTTCTGGAATGAATAAAAGCGTTTTGTTATTGATTTGGAGTTTCCATCCCAGATTGTGGAGCAATAGTCAAAATGTTTTATGTGAGAAGTATATAATATCATTCTTGTGTTTTCATCAAGGAATTTTTTAATTTTGGCAAGTTGGTATACTTTTGTTTTTTAGCTATTTGTTTTACGAGAGCATGAACATGGAAATTAAAGGTTAGATGTCTATCAATAAGACCCAGTGCTTTGTGCTAGGTTACACTTTCTACAACAGGTGTGCTACCAATGTGCAGCTGAAAAGTTCTCTGTGAGTTTAGAGTGTGAAGTCTTTTCCTGGCTGCTATTAACATATACTTTGTTTTAAGAATGTTAATTTGCATGCGGTTTGCATGAATACAGTTAACTACAATCTTTGATTCATGTTGCAAGGACGATTCTAGCACATCACATTCAATAGCAATTGTATATATTGTGCAGTCTTCTGCAAATAGATAGCAGGACGACGAATGATATAAGGAAAGGTCATTTTATAAATGGCAAATAACAGAGGGCCAAATATAGATCCCTTAGGTACCCCGACATTAATGGTAATCGTTTGAGATAACGATTTATTGTCTGTTACTATTTGTTTTATGTTTAATAAAAAGTATTTTATTAATGCTACTATATTAAAGCTTACTCTAATTGTTTCTAGTTTTTAAATTGAAATAGTATGATCTCTCATATCGAGTACTTTTCTAAATTCTATAATCACCAATCCACATAGAATATAAAGTGTGGGAGTTTGTTCATATCAGTTTCAGTAATTATGCGAAGCAGCATGTTTGTGTGTAGATGTGTGTGTGTGTGTGTGTGTGTGTATGTGTGTTGGGGGGGGGGGGGGGTAGTAGGATGTGTGTGATTCATTGTGATGACATATTGTGATTCCATCTGGCCAAGGTGTTTTTTCCTTTCTACAAATTTGTGACCGCACCAGCGACTTCGTTTACAATAATTGGACCATCTGAGTTACTTTCTTCTGTTAATTCTTCCCTTTTTAAATCATATAATTATCTTACATACTCATTCCACCTCTTCATTATAGCACATTCCTCCAATCATATCTTTCCTGTTGTTGATATCAAACACCGTGCATCTACTCTTATGTTTATTCCCTTGAGCTCACTGATTTGTCTGTGCATATTTTTGTACCGTTAAAAGAATTTAATTCAATTTTATTGCACTGCTCATTTAACCAACATGTTTGTTGCCTTTACACAATTATCTCTTATTTTTTTATTTATCGTACCATATTCTAGTTTATCATTTTTACCATGTTTCCTTTTGTCCATCAACTTTAAGATTTCTTCAGTCATCCCTTTTTTCTTAGCTTTTCGGCTTCTATCCTGTAATATTTCTTTGCTTGTTTGGTGAATGGAGTTCCCTTACATTTCCCATCGTTCATTTATACTCTGTATTTTAGTTACTGCATTGTACCCATTTTTCACAAACAGTCTGTATTGTTCTTTAATTTCTTTATCTCCTTTAAGAACATCTTTATTAAGTATCATGTCATTAACCACATTGTTTTCTCTCTTCAATCTTTCTTTTATTTGTCCATATAGTGAAAAATGATCACTATTACAGTCAGCACCAGGCATTGCCTTAAAATTAAATAGCACATTTATAAATATTTTATTAATAAACATATAGTCAATTTGGTTACGTATTTTCTTTTCAGGGCTTTTCCTTGTGTAAAGTCGTCTTGTAGGGTGCTTAAACCAGGTGTTTACAATTATCATATGGTTGATATCTGCCTATTCTATTACTTTCCTCCTCCTCAATTTATTGGACCTAAACCATAATGCCCCACTATATCCCCTCTTTTTCACCTTCCTATTTTTGCATTAAAACCTCCTAGTATTATTTTTATTTCTCTTGATTTAATTTTAGACATCGCCATTTCTACTTCATCGTAAAAGAGTTGTATTTCTTCGTCACCACTACTTTTTGATGGTACGCATATTTGTGTAACATTTAAATCTCTGTGTGTGTGCGTGTGCGTGTGTGTGCGTGTGTGTGCGCGCGCGCGCGTGTGTGTGTGTGTGGTATAATTAATGACATCAAAACAACAGATTTCCTTGGTCCACATTCTAGCGGTGATGTTTTGTGTGAGTCTTCAGACTTATAATATCTAGATAGCCACAGTAGCTTGTTCTGTAACTTTCATGTTGAGGGCCGACTTTCCTGGCCTGACTGTACGCGGGCTGGTTTTGTGTCTACACCATCCTGACATGTTGAGGTAGCTGATCTGATTGTGCCCAGGCTAGTTCTGAGTTTCCAACACTACGTCGCGTTGGGGTAGCTGGCCTGACTGTGCCCGGGCTAGTTCTGTGTCTCCACCATCCCATCATGTTGAGGGCCTGACTGTTCCCGGCTAGTTCTGTGTCTCCACCATCCCGTCATGTTGAGGGCATGACTGTTCCCGGCTAGTTCTGTGTCTCCACCATCCCATCAAGTTGAGGGCATGACTGTTCCCGGCTAGTTCTGTGTCTCCACCATCCCATCATGTTGAGGGCCTGACTGTTCCCGGCTAGTTCTGTGTCTCCACCATTCCGCCATGTTGAGGGCCGACGTAACTGGCCTGACTGTGATTGGGCCGTTTGTATAGTCCAGGGAAGTACAGCGCCAAGTGACTTATAGTGTGTTTTTTTTTGGTTGCCTCAATATAAAATTCAATATCTCAGTAACGGGCTGAGATAAAATGATGAGATTTAGTATATAACGTTATAATTATGTCCACCCAACAAAAAAATTTTTGTTCTGGAGATTTTACAGCAGATTTTAAAGTTAGCTTATATACGGTATATTAATTATGACTTAAAGATTACGTCCATGATTTTAACAGTTTTACAGTTTCACCAAGACTCGACCCACATTATTCAAAATTTTCACGTGACTTTCGTTTTGAAACAAACAGCGCGAAGATTCAGAGGCGTCTCCAAATGTGGGTTTTTTCATGAAACGTGATTATATAAATAAACTAGCTGACAAGGCCCGGTTTCTGGTGGAAATCAATCAATCAATCAATCAATCAATCTATCTATCTATCTATCTATCTATCTATCTATCTATCTATCTATCTATCTATCTATCTATCTATCTATCTATCTATCTATCTATCTATCTATCTATCTATCTATCTATCTATCTATCTATCTATCTATCTATCTATCTATCTATCTATCTATCTATCTATCTATCTATCTATCTATCTATCTATCTATCTATCTATCTATCTATCTATCTATCTATCTATCTATCTATCTATCTATCTATCTATCTATCTATCTATCTATCTATCTATCTATCTATCTATCTATCTATCTATCTATCTATCTATCTATCTATCTATCTATCTGTTTGTCTGTCTGCCTGCCTGCCTGCCTGCCTGTCTGCTTGTCTGTCTGTCTGTCTGTCTGTCTGAATGCCTGCCGGTCGGCTGACCCATCCACCGACCGACCGACCCACCGACTCACCGACCTACTGATATCTATCTATCTATCTATCTATCTATCTATCTATCTATCTATCTATCTATCTATCTATCTATCTATCTATCTACCTAATCTATCTATCTATCTATCTATCTATCTATCTATCTATCTAGCTAGCTATCTATCTATCTATCTATCTATCTATCTATCTGCCTGCCTGCCAGCCCGACCACCCACCCACCGACAGACCGACCGACCTACCGATATCTATCTATCTATCTATCTATCTATCTATCTATCTATCTATCTATCTATCTATCTATCTATCTATCTATCTATCTATCTGTCTGTCTGTCTGTCTGTCTGCCTGTCTGCCGGCCGGCCGGCCCACCCACCCACCCACCGGCCGATCGACCGACGTACCGATATCTATCTATCTATCTATCTATCTATCTATCTATCTATCTATCTAATCTATCTAATCTATCTAATCTATCTGTCTGTCTGTCTGTCTGTCTGTCTGTCTGCCTGTCTGCCGACCCACCCGCCCACATACCGACCGACCGACCGACAGACAAATATCTATCTATCTATCTATCTATCTATCTAGCTATCTATCTATCTATCTATCTATCTATCTATCTATCTATCTATCTATCTATCTATCTATCTAATCTAATCTATCTGTCTGTCCTATCTATCTAATCTATCTGTCTATCTGCCAGCCTGCCTGCCGGCCCGACCACCCACCCACCGACAGACCGATCGACCTACCGATATCTATCTATCTATCTATCTATCTATCTATCTATCTATCTATCTATCTATCTATCTATCTATCTATCTATCTATCTATCTATCTATCTAATCTATCTGTCTGTCTGCCTGCCTGTCTGCCGACCCACTCACCCACCCACCGACTGACCGACCCACCGACCGACCGATCCACCCACTCAGCCAGCCAGCCAGCCATCCATCCACCCACCTATCTTTCTGCCTACCTACCTACCTACCTACCTACCGTTCTCTCTGTCTGTCCGGGCCGCGTCATTCATTTTATTCGGAGACTGCCGAGGGTCGTCGCTGGAGCTACGGAGTTCGTGCTTTGTGCGACGCTTTCCGCGCTGCGGAAAGAAACTGAGCCATATGGGATAAAAACCCGGTGCAATGCAGCCGATTTTGTCGACTGTAAGCTACTTCTTTGATTGCACCCACTCCCATACGAATCCAGATACGCCTTTGTTTGTCATCTGGATTTGCAGGTCCTCATTACCGTAAACATAACTTTTTTAACAAGAAATCACTAGTTGTTAAGCAAAACATCAAAGGAATGATGCCGCTTTTAATGATTTAAGTTGTTTTTGGACCTATCAAAGACATATTCCTTGGGTGGGGGTAAATATAAGACGGCTGGAAAAATTTCATAACGATGCAACAGATAGTTTTCAAAATAATTGATCTTGAATGACGGCATAAATTTCCGGACAGACTATAGGTGGCAACGATCAGTAGCAGCATGCCAGCCTTGGCTATCAAACCCACAATGCTTAGTTTCATTTTGTAGACCATGAGAGAGATCTCTACGGACAAATCTTGCGGAAAATGAGATTTAATAATGAAACTTGTGAAACTATGTCTTGTCGGTAAGCTGTCCAGCTCCTGAATAAGGCCTTATTTCCGTCCACTTTGGAACAACAACGTTGGACTTTATTTAGCGTTTCTAGTGCTAACCCCGAGTTTTTGTTAATAACGTTTACTGGCCTAGATGCCTGACAAGGCATGTCTCGTATTTCTGTCTCGGTAGCCTATTTTCATATAAACTACTGTTTAACTGTAGTTTGCTCTTCACACCTCATATGTCGGTCAAAGTTAACTCTATCTGGATTATGACACCCATGTTCTGTACCCCTCAATCTTGCATGTCCCCAAGTTCTTTAATTTATTTCTGAATATAACGTGTTAAAAAATCTTGACTGTCTACGTCGAATTTATCTAATCAGTTTACGGGTTTCAATTGTTTCTTCTGGGACATCCTAATTGGTTTTTCTATCTGTCCAATGCATACAAACCATATATAAATACTCACAAACCATATTTTCACTACCATTAGATGTTTGTCAGCTTGTCTACTCATTGTCCACGTTTCACATCCATACAACAGTAGTGGTTCTATCTAAAACTTGAACACTCTTTTTCTTGTGGCAATCGATATATTTAGTTTGGCAAAGATCACACCCACATAAAACATGATGAAACTATTGCGTCACATTCTGATGGCCATCATTTATTTAATATTTCCAGGCCCTAAGGAAAGTGATTGATCAGGATAATTCCTCGAAGTTGCTTCTAACGATAACTGGATCTGCATCACTGATGATTATTAACACGAACTATAATGTCACAGAGCTGAATCTGTGAGTGCCTCGTAACAAGAGAACCACTGTCATCATGGTCATAATCATTATCAGCTTCTTCATTGCCATCTTTGATGTCTTCTTCTTCTTCTTCTTCTTCTTCTTCTTCTTCTTCTTCTTCTTCTTCTTCTTCTTCTTCTTCTTGTTCTTCTTGTTCTTCTTCCTCTTCTTCTTCTTCTTCTTCTTCTTCTTCTTCTTCTTCTTCGGAAAAGGGGGGGGGGGCACACTCTAAAGGGACCTGCTATGAAAACATTCTAGACAACCCTACAAGACCCGGCTATTGATTCACGTGTGAATATACGCTGAAACATTACTGCACAAGATTTATGATGGCAACTTTAGATGAATAAACGATTGTGGGCAGACGAAACTATGATGAACATAAGAGACCGGCACAGTATAGCGCTTGACATGTTATACACACTGAACTAAATAAATGTACCGACGCCCACATACGTTGTCTCCGGTGGTTAGATTACCAGGTAGAGATCAGGAACTATCATCTCCTAGTATTTCATTCAAGATGTGTGAACATATGTGTGTATATGTGTACATGTCGTGCGTTTACTTTAAATAAAAAAATAGTCGCTTAAAAGTCGACAGGGTCGACTTCATTGCACTGGATATTATCCCATATTGCTCGGTATCTTTCCGCAGCACGGAAAGCATCGCACAAAGCACGAACTCCGCAGCTATAGCGACGACACACATAAGTCTCCGAAAAATTTAACTAGTGAACCGAAGAATGCGGCCCGGAATCGAACCCACAACCTTTGGAGCCCGAGTCAAAAGGCTTGACCATTTCGCCACGGAGACTCCTAAAATTATAAAACAATTTGGATTTTATATCCAGGATTATCCAGCATTATAAAAATCATGGATGCCAAAGAAACAGTGACTGTAAAACAACTTAGGGTTTGGTTGAGAAAGAACAATAACATAGAGCTTTCCAAAACAGCTTTGTGGAAAATTATAAGGACATTATCTTCACTTTTAGAAAGTACAAGGGCGGTAGAAATATTCTTTTGCGAGCAACCGCATTTAGGAGCCATGAGAAGCAGATACCTACGTGAAATAAGGGAAATGCGCAAAGAAAATTATTGCATAGTGTATTTGGATGAAATGTGGATCAATGCGCACCACACAAGTGATAAGGAATGGCAATCAGTGAATGGACATATAAAACGATATGTGCCCAGTAGTATAGGACAGCTTTTGGTCATGGCCCATACTGGTAATACGCATAATGGCTTACAAAAGAATGCTGGGCTCGTGTTCGTATCAAAGCATACAGACAATAGAGATTATCATAATAAGATGAATGGTAATGTATTTAGAGATTGGCTCGAGAATACTGTGCTTCCATTCCTAGATAGACCTTCGTGTCCAATTATGGACAATGCATGATATCAATGTTGTTGCCCAAGAAGACAAAATACCTACAGCATCGAGCACAAAGGTAGCAATAAAGATATGGCTCCGAATGGAAAACATGCCATTTCCAGAAACGTATTTCTAGCTAGAATTGTTGTCCCCAGACGCCATGAAGGCGCCATAAAGCAAGAAATATCAAATCGACAAGTTGATAGAAGAGCATCGTCATGGGTGCTTGAGACTTCCGTCGTACCATTCTCATTTTAACCCTATAGAACTTGTGTGGGCTAAAATTAAAGGACAAGTGGCAGCTGACAATACTATATTCAAATTGTCTGACGTCAAGATACTAATCCAGTCCGTGCTATTAAATATTGATAAAAGTTGCTGGAAAAATGTGAGGACCATGGGTTAAAAGAGAGAGTGGATTATTGGAGAAAGGATTGATTGAATTTTATGCAACCGAGAGCAGTCATCAACCTACTGGAATCGTCCGACACAGATTAAGGTCTGAGCAGATCGCAGACCTTAATCCACGTGCACACCAACTGGGATATTTTGCTACAAATATTCAGAAGAATTGCAGGCCCTAAACATTACAGCATCGGCATAAACAATACAACTTGTTAATGGCAACAGTTTGTATTCCATAGTGATGAATTTCCAATTCCGTGTGCCCTCAACGGTGACAAACAGCTGACATTGGAAAAACAAAAAGCTCTAGACGCATCGAATACCAACCGAAGAGTAATATTGCGGTGGGAACTGACATATTGTGGCATAACAAGAAACGTGAGAAGAAACACGTTGTCAAATGAGGGGATAACACACGAACTTACGAATCAGTCTATAAACTTCAATGAAAAGAGGACCAACATCTTGACCGTTAAGAAGGAAGCCCACTACAGAGACATTCACAAAAATATTCGTCGTGCAAAACATGTAATCATGTTCTGTCCCAGCAGAGCAGACAACGCACCCACTCCCATAAGAATCTGGATACGCCTTGTGTTTGTTATCCGAACATTGGCATTGGCATTACTGTAAAACAAGTTTGTTAGCGAGAAATCATTAGTTTTTCATCAAAACATCAAAGAAATGTCGCCGCTTTTCATGATTTAAGTTGCTTTTGGACCTATCAAAGACATATTCCTTGGGTGGGGGTAAATATAAGACGGCAGGAAAAATTTCATAATGATGCAACAGACAGTTTTCAAAATAATTGATCGTGAATGACGGCATTCATTTCTGGACATACTATAGTAGATCAGTGCTCTGCAATCTTTTTCCAGTCACGTCACACTTGTATAGTTTTAATTGCTGATGACGCACCAAAATTTAATCTTATCTAATAACAGGTTATGTGTATTTATTGATTTATCCCCTGTCCCACCACAAGATTTAGAATAGATACAAATTTATAAATTAACAAGAAGTATAAACTGCGTTAAAAAGGTTTTAAAAAAAAAATAAGGGTGGCTCTGGGGTAGCTCTAGTCAAGTTGATATGATATGGCTACTGTCCCATGGGAAATATAAATGTGTGTTGTTCCATCCCATGGGTCCATTCCCATGACATTCCCACGGGAATAACATTCCCATGGTCAAGCCTGTGCATCAATATAAAACTTACTTCAATATTCACAGATGCATCACTACAGAGCTTGCTTCAATATTCACATTACTTGAATCATAAGGGCTTCTTCTATTTTGATTCAATATCCACAGATCTATCACTATAGAGCTTCAATATTCATAGATGATTCACTAAAAAAAAAACGTCAGGGTAATATGTGTATCAGCACAACCTAAACTTGACAGAACCTCATCTCCCCTTTCGTCTCATAATTAATTGATAATTGTTGTCGTTACCATTAGACTTAAAGATACTAATCCCCAGAAGTTTGATTGGACCGAGGAAAGGTGCCTTTGTAGTCACGGATCTGGACTGGGACACTGGTTTGGTCTGTCATCAAGTTGTCAAGGTGCTGTGCCCTGGTCTAGAGTCAGGTTTCTGTGACCCCATTAACACTGTAAAAAGTAGGTCCTACCAACCTTTTATCTTTGTTTTCTTCTTAGGTAAAAGTATGCACATGTTGATTTTATTTATAAACCCTTTCTTAGTATTCGTAAGGCAAGATCCTCTTTATAGTCAGTACAGATGCTCTTCCGTTTTCATCACATTAATAATTGGGAAGGCGGTGGATTGCCCTAGTGTACATATGTCTATTCAGGATATGTTGTGTTAACATATTTCTACATTTAAAGACAGACAGTATAGTAGGGCTATTCTGTATAGAGCGTTTTCCAGTGTATATTTGCTCCACTCGCTATGGCACTAGATGCTGAATATTGAAGCCTAGCAAACTAAGCCATATTTGGATTTAAATTAAAGCTCATTTCCCCGAGAAGACTCTCTTCCATAGAAGATTATAGCATTCTTCCTTTTTATGTTCTAAAGTTGTCGCTGTCCCTTTTTATGGAGTGTACGATTTAGAAAGTGGTTACTGGCTTACTTGTCCTTTTTAGGACCCATCCCCCACTGGTCCAAGCCTGACATCCAGCTTGTAGTAGCTGTCAGCATGCGACAGCGGCCACTCCCTGGCAACAGCTGTGAAAGGTTGGCTAAACCAGGCGTGGGTAGCCGATTTTGTGTAAAACCAAGCGGTAAAAAAGGGTATGTCTACCCAGCATGTGAAGACAGGATTCGCCAGACTGCGCGGAAGAAATCATTACTGATTCAAAGGGAAAGACGGCGTTTACCTGCAAAGCGTTGTGGAATGTAATGAGCACGGTAAGGCACATAGAGCGCCCTGGTCATCCACTTCACCTGTATTCGTCTCCAGTCGTCTCGACTTGTCTTGCAACTGGACTCAGATGGACTCAAGCGAGAGAGTGAGGTCGACGAATTGCTCAACTCTTCCTCACTTTAATCCACGTAATCGCTCAAGTCATTCTTCATCCAACATCACATATCACCTTCACGCCCTGTGGCGATGAGGGATCGGAGAAGCGGCAGGCGTGGGTACGCTGGCTAATTCACATGCCTGTGCCAACTTTGGGATCAATATAAACTTGGAGAAAACTGTAGTTATGTACCAGCCAGCTCCAAGAAATAATCACACTGTGCCGAATATCAAAGTGAATGGTCATAGACATAAGTGTTGCGAACAAATTCACCTATCTTGGCAGCACAGTGTCACAAGCTGCCACAATTGATGACAAAGTGAATGCAAGAATCTCCAAGGCCAGTGCGGCCTTTGGCAGACTGTACAAGAATGTATGGGACAGAACTGGAATAAGCCTGCAAACAAAGCTAAAAGTCTACAAAGCAGTTGTATTATCCACACTGCTATATGCTTGTGAAACCTGGACTGTTTATCAGCGACACGCTAGGAAATTAAACCATTTCCACACAGTCTGCCTAAGGAAGCTACTGAAGATTAAATGGCAAGACAAGATCCCAGACACTGAAGTCCTAGAAAGAGCGTCCATGCCCAGTATCCACACTCTACTGATGAAGAATCAGATTCGCTGGGCTGGTCACTTGACTCGCATGCCAGATCACAGGCTCCCTAAACGAATTTTTTACAGCGAACTGCGTTGTGGTAAACGCTCCCAAGGTGGCCAGAGGAAACGCTTTAAAGACACTCTGAAAATCTCTCTGAATGCTTTTGGAATTCCTCATGACACCTGGGAGACTGCAGCCAGAGACCGAAATTCGTGGCGTGCATCATTAGACAAGGGTGCAGTCATGTGTGAGGCAACCAGGACTGCAAGAGCTGTAAAGAAAAGGCAGGACAGAAAAACCACTGCAGGAAATCCTCCTCCAGAAACGTCAAGCATTCTTTGTCCACATTGTCAAAGAACATTTCGAGCCAAAATATGCCTTATCAGCCATCTTAGAACCCACGGCTCCATACTTTCAACCCTACTGGATGAAATGAATGGTCATCATCATTCTTGATGGACAAACAAAACTGGCTTACTAAGCACAGCTGATTTAAGGGGATCATCTTAACTGGTTTACATCGGTTCTAGCAGTGTCCTATGTTAAAATCCCGAGAGAAGACTGGACTCAACAAGCACATCTTTAAACTTATTATCTGTTGGGATTATTGACTGACTTTGGTCTACACTCCTCTCTTATGTCTTCCCTTCCATATATCTATTTCTTTCTCTCTCTCTATTATTCCCTCAACACATACTCCGACAACAGTTCCTTTCAACGATAAGATAAAAGATTTATTAATAAAAACTATGTCTGGTGTATGTATGGATCTTGTCTATGTAGTTTGTATGTTCTTCTAGTGTGGCTGCCAGATAAGATGTTGATAGATAGTCTCCGTGGTTTCTCTCGTCTCTTCTCTCAGCTAGAGTACAGGACATGACATAGATACAGAACGGTCTCACCCTGACAGCTCCGTCTGCTTGAGTCAGGTAGATATATCCGTTTTTTGTAATGAAAAAATGTTCACCACTGTATGAATGTATTTAACCCGATCACCATATGCTGTCAGCGTACAGAATGTTCTTTATTATCTTATAGCGTTCTTAATTCCATCCTGGAAAACACATCGAGTTTCTATTGTTCTCTATTTTTGTCCTGTAAAAGTTCTAGACTGGATAGTTCATAATTGATATAGGCACTTTGTATGCACCTTGCAACTCTTCGATACTGAGTAATTTGAGTCTTTTTTCTTTAGTTTGTATGATCTCTATTTTCCGTTCTCTGTCCTCCTGACTTATTAATATGCCACTTCTTTTCCTTCCTTTCTTATGCACAAGTGTCGTGCGTTATTACTTTAAAGTGCTTTCTCGTGGGTTATCAACACTGGGTGAACCTAACCACAGCCATCTGTGTCATCTCTCAGCTGATAAGTCCCGCACTGGTATGGAAACCTGTGTGATATACATTTAATAATGAGATCTGTGTCTGCTTCCTCTTCTCTCCTATGTGAGTGTCTTTTCCTCCAGCCGAAATGAAAAGGCTTCCGAAAAAACCCACTCTGACATAGGATAGAAGATTCACCTAATCGTCTATACTATTCCTACTAATAGAAAGTAATGTTAAATGCACTTCACGCACATCTATATTCATATCCTAAACTATAGCTAATATATTTATACCTTATAAACATCCTTTACTGAATTGGGAGTACTAATGCACCATAAATACACAAACGTTCTTCGGAACGCCGCACATCCCTTTCCATAATCCTTCTCTCCCGAAACCTAAGAAACACCTTCTCTCGACACAAAGACGTAGCCACTCTTTATATCGGTCATTTTTGCCGCATAGTCCTTGACATTGCTGGACCCCTCGCATCCCGACTGCATTATCATTGTTTAGTGGAAAATTCCAGATCTGAAACTCTTCCATTCTTCATACATTCAGACCGCAATATGCTATCCAATAATGCTGTCTGCCTTTGTTGCAAACCAATTTTTCCACGCGACAGTTTTACCTGTACTGTTAGCCTCATTCTGGGTCTTGTCCTAGAAACACATGCGCCTGGTCACTCCTTTGTTGGTTAACCCTTTTCCTACCTGGTTAGTCGGGTATACAGTCGTCCATCTGGGAATCGTTAACTCTTCAGTATTTCATGACAAGCAGTCAGGTGACTGTTAGGATGTTTGTGGTTTTTTCTTGTTAAATTTTCATTAAGCTCATAAATCACAATTAACTTTAAATTTAGAATACACAGTCCAGTAATAGATGTAGGTAGAGCTCTTTTGTAAATGACTGCTACCACATAAAATAATACATGGAATAATATTGAGAGAAAGACCCTCATCGCATTACGGTCTTCACACATTGAGATCGTTCTCGAAGAGATGCGTGACATTGCTAATCTTGTGATCTAGAGATACTACATGATCTACACAAATCACGTAAGTTTAGTGATTTTGTTTATCCTATCACTGAATGCATGTAGGGTTCACCCGTATTTATCGTAAAAAGAGAAAAATATCCCTTTTACCCTTCCCGAAAGCCGTATGCAAATTCGGTCATGCAGTGCATTTTACATATTCTACGTAATCCCGTTTTGGTCAATTTTAAAGTAAATATTTGACTACTATGGAACACTGTTCTGGTCAGTATTAAATGTGGAGAGAGACTGCCAGGCAATTTAATTTCAGTATGTATGTATGTACTAAAACAACTGAATAAATTATGAGTGGGACAGATAGAACTAAAAAATTTGATTTTTAAGAGCATGCATCTTTCCCGTTTATACTTCTTAGTTTTTCTATGAGCAGTATGAAGATCCCCTGCCGGCTTGCTAGGCCAGTCGCAGGTTTAGGATAACAATCTGACCATAGGGAGTCTATCTCCATTAGCCCATTACCTCGTGGTCATGGTTTCCCAGTCTACATCACGTGGAGATGGGGTTGACTGGTGTAGTCTGCGGTTCATCAGCAGGCTACTAATTTTCACTTTTCACCCCTCCTGGGACAGGCTAGCCGATCCTACTCCTGCTGGCTGCAGGGCCAGGCACAGTCCACACCTTGTAGATCTGACAATTAGAGAACTCCTGTTTGCGGACGACCAAGCACTAATAGCGAAATCAGAACAAGAATTACAATACCACATAAATAGTCTAACCGAAATGTGTAGGGAACATATGAAAATTAGCACAAGTAAAACAGAGGTAATGACTATAACTAGAGAAGAAAAAGCAACAACGATTCACCTAAATGAACATCCCTTGAAACAAGTAAAGAGCTTCAAGTACTTAGGAAGTATAATATCATCAAAAGGCAAATCAGAAGACGAGATCGAGAATAGATGCAATACGTTAAACTTATGGGAATGTCCCGAATGCTGTGATGTCGGTTCCTAAATCAATCAATCAATCAATCAATTGGACAAATGGCACCAATGCAAAAGAACAAACACGAATCAATAAGTACTAAGAATGCACTTTACAACACAATCTTCCTACCAACTCTATGTTACCTATGCGAAACCTGGGCAATGACAGAAAAAGAGAAATGCAAAATCACAACAACCGAAATGCGATTCCTGAGAAGAATACTCAATATATCAAGATAGGATAAGATCAGAAATGAAGACATCAGGACTAAAGTTGGGGGGGTGGGGGGGGGGGGGGGGGGGGGGTTGTAGCTGTATTAGATTTTATTAGAAGGCAGTAAGTCAAATGCTTTTGCTATGCTAGTAGGTTACCAACCAACAGTATACCACAACAAGCAATGATGTGCAGACCTGAGGGTAAAGGAAGAGCCGACCACGTAAACGATGGACGAAGGAAATAACAGAGTCCATGGGAATATCGATACATAAAGCTCATAAGCGGGCACTATCCCGATGTTTATGCTTCACCTCGACATCGCAAAGTACAAGAGGAACTTGATGAGATGAGATGAGATGAGAGTGACAATATTAGACTACCGTACACATGTCATGTCTCATTATTGTAGAATGTGATAAGATCATACTGCCATATTCAGTCATGTCATAGTATTGTAGAATGAGACAAGATAAGACCACCGTACACATGTCATGTTTCAATATTTTAGAATGTGACAAGATTAGCTGGCCTTACTTATATGATATGTCTCAATATTTTCCAGACTCGTAGACTATGTGTTTGTAAACAGCAGATGGCTGGTATCACTCCGACGCGCATCATTTATCGCCCCACTGTATAGCAAATATGGTGTCGCCGGCGGCTTTAATAGTTTGGTGAGTGAGAGTAATTTTTCCGCTGTAACTCGGAGACAACAATCTCCTTATATCGATAGCAATATTCCATAGACAGATTAACTGCATGCATTGTTTGATCGGTTGGCTGATTAATTGCTTGGGTGGTTGGTTGATTTTTTACGTTGGCTGAATTATTGTTTCATGGCTTGTACTTTGGCTAGCTGATTGATAAATTGGTTGTTTTACTAGATGGCTGATTGATTGGTTAGCAGAATGATTGGTTGCTTGAAAGATTTATTGTTTCCTGACCAGTTTGGTTAGCTTATTAATTAGTTGACTAATAGGTTTTTGGGTGATTGCTTGGCTAATTCGTTTGTTGATTGGATTGGTTTGTTAGCAAGCTGATGAGTAGACTGTTGGCTGAGTAATTGTTTCCTGGTCTGTTGTTTGGATAGATGATTGATTAGTTGGCAGTTTGAGTGTTGGCTGGTGCCATGACGGCACGCGCCACCAAAGGAAAAATGGGGTTTTCCCAGATGGACACTAAAGTGGACAAACAAAAGGAGAAACCAATGGGAACGTAAAAACGTCATACGACAACAACGGGAGACGCTGTGACTTACACCGAACAGATCGGTTGGGCTTCTAAGTTTGAGAAGGAAGAAGGCGGATTCTGGAATGATGCAAGGCTGGCGGTAGAATCACTCAAGGTTATGAATAGCCGATGACATATCTGGAGAGCGCCATGGATTGGGAAAGACGGGGAAAACCGCTAGACGACAGATTCGGATGAAAAACGACAGAAAGGATGAACTGGAAGAACCTCAGGGAAAATGAAGGTTATTGAGGGTTGGTAGAGAAAAGGCAAGACCGAATATCAAGGTTAGTAGAGCTTAGAAATTAGGCCCTTCTCTGTGTCAAGAGATACTAATTTATCTTCTAACGGGATATATGACTGTCTTGGAAATCTCCGATTAAACGGATATTAACTTTTCACCAGCAATCTGCATTGTACTTTCGTTCCCGTTCGCCAGTCATGTTCTAAGTTGATTTCACCGTTTCGTTCATGTTAATGAGCCACATTGCCACATGGTCGGTCGATCACAATTCTATACCATGGCTTTACAATCAAGAAATGACGACGAACATGTTTAGCAGCTGGTTGGTAGGTTGATTAGATGGTTCGCTGGCTGATAAGTAGGTATGGTATCTGATTTATTGTGTATTGTCTTGTTTGGCTAGATTATTGATAAGATGACAAGATGGCTATATTGATGGATGGCTGATGGCTCGCTAATTGGCTGATTGATTTGGTTGATTATATTGTTGTTGCTTGGTTTGTTGATTAATTGATTGCTGGTTGGTGTGGTTTTGTTTTCTAGCTGGTTGGTTGGTTGATTTAGTGCTTCCTGGCCAGTTGTTTGGCTAGCTGATTTCCTAAGTTTGCTGTTTAGTTGTTTGCTGGTTTATTGGCTAATAGGTTTATTGGTTGGTTGATAAGAAGGTCTCTTGGCTAATGTATCATTTCCTGGTTCTTTATTTGCTTTTGTCATATGGTGGATTGCTGGTGATGTGGTTTTGTTGCCTAGTTAGTGTGTTGCCTGGTTGGTGTGGTTTGGTTGTCTAGTTAGTTGGTTGTCTGATTGGTTTGGTTTGGTTGTCTAGTTAGTGTGTTGGCTGTTTGGTGTTATTTGGTTGTCTTGTTAGTGGGTTGGCTGGTTGGTGTGGTTTGATTGTCTAGTTAGTGTGTTGGCTGGTTGGTGTTGTTTGGTTGTCTATTTAGTTAGTTGGCTGGTTGGTGTTGTTTGGTTGTCTATTTCGTTGGTTGGGTGGTTGGTGTGGTTTGGTTGTCTAGTTAGTGTATTGGCTGGTTGGTGTTGTTTGGTTGTCTAGTTAGTGTGTTGGCTGGTTGGTGTTGTTTGGTTGTCTATTTAGTTGGTTGGCTGGTTGGTGTGATATTTTTGTCTAGTTAGTGTGTTGGCTGGGTGGTGTGGTGTGGTTGTCTAGTTAGTGTGTTGGCTGGTTGGTCTTGTTTGGTTGTCTAGTTAGTTTGTTGGCTGGTTGGTGTGGTTTGGTTGTCTAGTTAGTTGGTTAGATGGTTGGTGTGGTTTGGTTGTCTAGTTAGTTGGTTGGCTGGTTGGTGTTGTTTGGTTGTCTAGTTAGTGTATTGTCTGGTTGGTGTGGTTTGGTTGTCTAGTTAGTGTGTTGGTTGGTTGGTGTGATTTGGTTGTCTATTTAGTTCTTTGGCTGGTTGGTATGGTTTGGTTGTCTATTTAGTTGGTTGGCTGGTTGGTGTGGTTTGGTTGTCTATTTAGTGTGTTGGCTGGTTGGTGTGGTTTATTTGTCTATTTAGATGGTTGACTGGTTGGTGTGGTTTGGTTGTCTAGTCAGTTGGTTGGCTGGTTGGTGTGGTTTGGTTGTCTAGTTAGTCAGCTGGCTGGTTGGTGTGGTTTGGTTGTCTAGTTAGTCAGGCGGTTGGTTGCAATGATTTGATTGTCTAATTACTTAGTTGACTGGTTGATGTGGATGGATTTTCTAGTTATTTGGTAGCTGGTTGGTGTGTTTTGGTTTTCTAGCTAGTTGGATGGCTGGTCAGTGTGGTTTGGTTTTATAGCTAGTTGGATGGCTGGTTGGTGTGTTTTGGTTGTCTGGCAAGTCGGTTGGCTGGTTGGTGTGTTTTGGTTGTCTGGCAAGTCGGTTGGCTTGTTGGTGTGGTTTGGCTGTCTAGTTAGTCAGCTGCTTGGTTGCAAGATAAGATTGTCTAATTAGTTATTTGACTGGTTGATGTTGATGGATTGTCTAGTTATTTGGTTGGCTGGTTGATGTGGTTTGGTTCTTAGCTAGTTGGATGGCTGGTGGTGTGTTTTGGTTGTCTGGCAAGTCGGTTGGCTGGTTGGTGTGATTTTGTTGTCTAGTTAGTCAGTTGGCTGGTTGGTGTGGCTTGGATGTTTAGTTAGTTGGTTGGCTTTGTCCCAGTGGTCTCGAATACTGCTGGCTTTCACCCATTGCTGTTTGTTTTAACCCCCTTTGAGTTTTGATGAGACCTCCGTGTACATCCACAGATATAAGAGACAAAATTTGGCGCAAGTTTCCGGCTTGTTTTGTTTGTTTGTTTGTTAAGAAGAACTGCGATTGTGGTCAAACACCTGGTAATCCTATAAAGCTGCATGCTTGCATCGTAGCCAGGTCTTAGATATGACTGAACTACCGTATGACGTCGGCTTTGTGACTAAGGTGTTACGGACGTAATTCATAATTCCGCTTACCACTTTCTAAACACAGCTGGAGGCGATTTGGAAGCAGACTGCCTTACTTTGGTTTTCACACAATTTTATGAGTGAAAGTCTTTCGAAACGCAATGGCAAAATACTGAACGTAAACTCGCCAAGAAATCACACTGCCCAGAAATTATGGGGTTGACTACGACGAGCTGTAAAGGATATGCAACTAACTTTAACTCGTAGTGTGGACATTTGAGCAGCGCACACCAAACCCGACACTCCACTTTGCGCCAACAGTTTCGGGCGTAGGAGCACAAGTGGGAAGGTACAAACAGTATCCTGGTGCAATAAAATACAACTTAAAGGCTAAATGTATGTAGTAAACTAGGCAGGTCGAGGGAGGAATCATACTGCATGGGCAACACGTGGTCTATACAATTCAGACTAATAAGTGTCGTCACTCAAGATTACAAGGTGCCTTTACAGTACGTACTTGCACGGTAGAAAATTAGAAACTGGGACACGAATAGAAGGATTGTGGACAGACATGATCGTCTACATCTGGTATGTGGTGCAGGTGAAAGAGGAATTTTAATAATTCATCAAATACCTTGTATTCTTGAAAGATGATAGTTTGTTACACTGTGCTTCTAAAAAAAGGCGTAATAACTTCTCTATAGCACAACGCCTGCGCTGAATTGAATTGCCTATGCAGTACGATCCCTCTCTCGGCCTGCCTTGTTTACTCCAGAGAAAGATATAACTAATATACCTGGAACAAACCAAGGTGTAGAAGCTGCTCATTAGTAAAGCTATGCTGTAAGTCCGCTGTCAGAGCTTTGATACCAGAACAGTTGCCAACCAAGGTTTAGATGCCCTGTCTGTCCGCTGTCAGAGCTTTGATACCAGAACAGTTGCCAACCAAGGTTTAGATGCCCTGTCTGTCCGCTGTCAGAGCTTTGATACCAGAACAGTTGCCAACCAAGGTTTAGATGCCCTGTCTGTCCGCTGTCAGAGCTTTGATACCAGAACAGTTGCCAACCAAGGTTTAGATGCCCTGTCTGTCCGCTGTCAGAGCTTTGATACCAGAACAGTTGCCAACCAAGGTTTAGATGCCCTGTCTGTCCGCTGTCAGAACTTTGATACCAGAACAGTTGCCAACCAAGGTTTAGATGCCCTGTCTGTCCGCTGTCAGAGCTTTGATACCAGAACAGTTGCCAACCAAGGTTTAGATGCCCTGTCTGTCCGCTGTCAGAGCTTTGATACCAGAACAGTTGCCAACCAAGGTTTAGATGCCCTGTCTGTCCGCTGTCAGAGCTTTGATACCAGAACAGTTGCCAACCAAGGTTTAGATGCCCTGTCTGTCCGCTGTCAGAACTTTGATACCAGAACAGTTGCCAACCAAGGTTTAGATGCCCTGTCTGTCCGCTGTCAGAACTTTGATACCAGAACAGTTGCCAACCAAGGTTTAGATGCCCTGTCTGTCCGCTGTCAGAACTTTGATACCAGAACAGTTGCCAACCAAGGTTTAGATGCCTTGTCTGTCCGCTGTCAGAGCTTTGATACCAGAACAGTTGCCAACCAAGGTTTAGATGCCCTGTCTGTCCGCTGTCAGAACTTTGATACCAGAACAGTTGCCAACCAAGGTTTAGATGCCTTGTCTGTCCGCTGTCAGAGCTTTGATACCAGAACAGTTGCCAACCAAGGTTTAGATGCCCTGTCTGTCCGCTGTCAGAGCTTTGATACCAGAACAGTTGCCAACCAAGGTTTAGATGTCTTGTCTGTCCGGTCACGAATTATATTTAGCTAAAGCAGGTCTGAGTCTATCCATTAGCGGGACGTTGCTTCGTCGACTGTTTCTCTCCACACACATTCTTTTACGTGATGCAATGTGGTTTATTGAAACGATCCAACCAGCCAGCACTACAATTCCAGTCTGTTTGACCTCCAAGACGTGCAAATTCTTCTGCTTTCGCAATAAGTAAACGCCCATTTACTGGTACATTTGCCTAGCTCGCTGTCTGTCACTGTTGATTTGAAATTCGAAAAACAATTTTCTGTAGCGGTCTTTATGCTTTAAAATGCCGGAAAGTGTCGATGATGTAATACCAAATTCTCTAGCTATATTCACTTTCTTCTTCCAACTATTCAACCTCTTCCAACAGCTCAATCTTTCTGTTTAAAGTTAGAGTAGCAAGCTTTCGTCCACTAGCCGCCATTGTTGATATTTAGTGAGATATTGGATGTGCCGTATCGATTGTTGTTCTAAGGGCTGACTAAAAATAATTCTTTCGCGAAACAATTTTTTTTTTGGTGGTGTGAAATGAACAGTTCAACTTAAACGTGAACACTTATATAGTCAGTATTCCTTGTTATGTTCGCCAAATCCGAAAATTCGAGTTAACCAAATTCGACTTATCAGGACTTTTTATACAAAGATAAAGAAGGATCATGGCCGGGACCAAGCCAATAACGTCGACTTAAGCGAAATTCTGCTTATCCGAGTTCGACTTAAGTGGACCCGACCGTACCTTACGATGGACTCCGTACAAGTGAAACTGAGTGAAAATAATTGAAAATAAACGATCAACAAATACATAATAAATTAATAACATATAATTGTTTTTATTCTATTACTTATATATATATATATATATATATATATATATATATATATATATATATATATATATATATATATATATATATATATATATATATATATATATATATATACACACACATATCATTGCAGGCCCATAAACTATCATTCTCAATCTCCAGATGCACAACAGGTACTTGATTTAAACCTGGTGTTGAATCCGTGTATTCCCGTCCTTCAAAGTTCTCGGCGACTCCCTTCAGTAAAGCACAAGAGTGCGCCCCAGAGTTCTTGCAAGCTTCCTTAATGTACTCTTTCCTAGGACATTTTGGTTCCCTCATGCATGAACATACACGTTCAGCCAGGCATGGCTGCTACGCACTAGCAATCAAATCTAAATTAATCTCACTTGAAGAAATATTACAACCACTAGGTCTATACATTCACGTTAAAATTAAAAATTAAAAATACCGGTCATTCCAACAATATCTGTGACTTTGTATGTTAAATGTTTCAGCCGATTTTAAACATATACATATTTATACATATTATCCATATTGGCGTGGACAGGCCTTAGGTTCATACTAGAATACGATCACCGTTGCCAGTAGTGGGTTGTGCTCAGTATTTAAATCTCAAATCCCGAAACAACCAAATAAATCAATTTGATTATTGCTCGCTGGACTTTAGGCGGCCTGGTGTGCCTTGTCAGTGAGAAGACCTGATCGTTAGGGTCCACATCGATTGACGGACGTCAGTCGCGGCGATTGGGCAAATCTTGAGCTACAGCCTACGATGGGTGACGTTATAATATTCTGTTGTGATTACTTGGCCGTGTCCAGCGTGTGCCGCGTGATCTAGTGGTTACACAACCGCTTCACACGCCAGTGATCCGGGGTGTGTTTCCGGGTCCGGTCAAGGATATGCACTACTGATGAGCTCAAACGAGAGCGAAACTCGAGTCTAGTGCTTCCATATTGACGTGGATAGGCCTTAGGTTCATACCAGAATACGATCAGCGTTGCCAGTAGTCGGTTGTGCTCAATATTTAAATCTCAAATCCCGAAACAACCAAATAAATCGATTTTTGAAGGCGTTCGTTGCAAGTTTGAAACACCGTGGGGATAACAGATGCTCCATATTCGACCAGTACCAGTATTCTGTGTGTTTTAAGTGCTTCAGCTCAAGTATTATTCATTTATTCACTTCATGTGATAAATAGCTTTGCGTGATGCACCTGACGAAATACAGCGAAATATGACAGGCGATAAATCGTGCAACATTGTGTTTGTGGCTTCTGTGTAATGTCACTAAGGGAATACGTTGTTGTGTATATCTATTCAGCTAACGGCCATGAGTGCAGCACTTCCGTCACATATGACTGACAAGGGACACATTTCCATTTATTCCACAGAACTTTTCGATTCAATTCTGGAAATCAAAGTCAATGCCATATAATAAATTAGTGATGGGAGTGGTTGCACTGGGGCATTACGTTCAACTGAAAGACCCGACAAGTTTTCATCCGGGTGCAGAAGCTACCCGTGCGGTACTGCGCGGGTATAAATATAGTATAGGCAACCGCCTGGCATACCCTGAGGTAATGTAGTTCCTGTTGAAATATGAGATACAAGTCTAGGTGTTACAGAGTAATAGTGTGATAGAGCAGTATGGAAGCAAGGTGTACTTGGGGGGGGGGGGGAGAGATGAAGAAGAAGAAGAAGAGAAAGAAGAAGCGGAAGAAGGAAATAAGGAAAAGGAGGAGGAGAAGACGGTGGATAGATAGATGATGGGGGTAGCGGAGGAAGAGGAGGACGGAATGATGAGGACGCACAGGAGATGGAGGCGATGGAAACAAACGAGGGAGAAGGCAAGGAAGGAGAATAGGGAGACGAAGAGAAGAAACATATTAAAAAGACGATCATTATTATGCATAAAAAGAAGATGATGATGATGATGGTGATGGTTATGAATAAGAAAATGAAAATAATGATGGTGATGGATAAAAAGAAGAAGAAGAAAAAGATAATGGTGATTAATAAAAAGAAGAAGAAGAGGAAAAAAGAAGAAGAATATGATGATGATGATGATGGTGATGACTAAAATTAAAAAGAAGAAGAAATGATGATGATGATGATGATGATGATGATGATGATGATGATGATGATGATGATGATGATGATTTGATGATGATGATGATGATGATGATGATGGAGCAGAAGAACGCGACAACGATGCTGGTGATAATACTGGCGACATCTTTGGTCTCCTTGAGTCTGTTCACACTTCTCCAATTGAGCTCTCGACTGTTGGAATCATTTTCACAAGGGGTCTTTTGGAATGGAGTAAAACGTGGCTGTCGCGTTATGTGTTTGTGTTCATATGACTCCATTCATGCTCCTCCTCTGCGGCATTTCCACCTTGAAAGAAGAGCTTGTTATGCAAGAAGTCCTTGTAATTGAAAGTTAGAATCTGTGCATGTTACATATAACCAGTTATGTCATATGGCTGCGAACACTGAACAATTAGTACACAAGCGTGTGTGTGTGTGCGTGGAAAGAATGAGATTGCGGGGCATCGACAGGGGTTCTGGAAGAATCTCAAAACTGAGAGGGAAGACCAGGAGAACTTTTATTCAGAAAACGGTGGGAACGATTAGTAGTATGACTCTTCGCTGGCTGTTGAACGAGGGGACGGAGCACGTATAAGAATGTCCTGGGTGCAGTGATGTCGGTTCTTAACTCAACTCAACTCAACCGTGTAACATCAAGAATATTATCACAGTCCTGGCGTCTGATTTCTCCATTGTTCTGACAAACCGTTGGGTGTGCAGATCTGGTCAATAGGATGTGTTGTGCCATGCACCATATCGGGAAAACGAGTTGAGGAGGGTAATTCATAATTCATATGTCCATTAGATATTGAATGAGCTATACATGTGCGACATTTCAATTTTCTCCACACACTCCTTCGCGGACAGGCTAAAGACTTGTGAGAAGTCCCTTGTATTATACTCATGTGATTTGTGATACTGTGCAACTGTTATAGTCATGTTATTGTTGCTACTATTCCACTATTATAGTCATGTGATTTGTGGTACTGTTCCACTATTACAGTCATGTGATTTGTGGTACTGTTCCATTATTATAGTCAGGTGATTTGTGGTACTTGCCAAAGAACCGCTTTACATATATGTGGCTCAGTGAGCAGATTCTCTGACAATCTCACGAAATACACACAACATAGCAAATGTAGGAAAAGCAAACTCAGCGTTCTAGAACTGTACACAATCTTTAATTCTTGTGATAACATCCAGTCGTCCTGGGTTACATTATGCTCATTATCTTTTAGAGGGTAGATGCACCTCGTATTTAAATATATGACGACTGGAATAACTGTTCTTACTTTAATGTATCAGTAACTATCGTCTTGAAGTTCCTACTTCTCTACTGAGCTACACTGGTAATATTTTAATGTCAGACCATCTCACGATTCTCTTGCTGGCCATCTTGACTAGCAGCACAATCACCCTTGACACCGGCAATTCGTTTACTTTCTGCCGTCTCGGCATAACAAGTTAAGTTGAGGTTCTGTTCTATCAGTAGGCATCTTGGCGCACTTAATAGCAATCTTACGAGGCTTTACTTGATGTTCACAAACGTCTGGGAACTTTACAGACAACCTTCCAAGAGCAGAGCTTCGGCCTGACTGACTTCTGTAACGCACGTCACCGTGACGTCAGTTCCGTCCGTTCACGTCATCTCTCGAGGTCGTGGACTCTCGAGTGATTTCACTTGCTAGTGGTTCATCATCACTACCTTCGTTTGTCCTGCTCAGCACAATTAACTAGTGCTTGACTATATACTGTCATTCAATCTACTCTAGCCTAATCTTGTCCATACTTAACTGTACTGTATACACTCTATTAGTATATGGCAATGGTATTGTATACCTACCGTTGATACATGGCAGAACTGTTCCACTATTATAGTCATGCGATTTGTAGTACTGTTACACTAGTAAAGTCATGTGACGGTGATGTTC
The DNA here is from genome assembly GCA_014155875.1 of Cepaea nemoralis. Taxonomy (NCBI): domain Eukaryota; kingdom Metazoa; phylum Mollusca; class Gastropoda; order Stylommatophora; family Helicidae; genus Cepaea; species Cepaea nemoralis. The sequence goes on along the minus strand of JACEFZ010018154.1, from coordinate 40,438 downwards.
CTCTATTATAATCATAAGATTGTTGGTAAATTTCCACTGTTTTATTAATGTGATTATTGGTACTGCTCCACTGTTATAATCGTGTGATTGTTGGTACTGTTCCGCTGTTATAGTCATGGGATTGATGGTACTGTTCCACTGTTATAATCATGTGATTTCTTTGTACCGTTCCACTATTATAATCATGTGATTGTTGGTATTGTTCCACTATTATGGCCATGTGATTGGCGGTAATGATAGACTATTATAGACATACGATTATTGGTACATTTCCACTGTTATATTAATGTGATTATTGGTACTGTTCCACTATTATAATAATGTGGTTATTCGTACTGTTCCCCTGTTGTAATCATGTGATTATCAGTACAGTTCCACAGTATAGTCATGGGATTTAGGTACTGTTCCACTGTTATAATCATGAGATCGTTGGTAATTTTCCACTATTATAGTTATGTGATTGTTGGTACTGTTCCACTGTTATAGTCATGTGATTGTTGGTACTGTTCCACTATTATTGTCATGTGATTTGTTGTACTGTTCGACTATTATAATCATATGATTTGTGCTACTGTTCCACTATTATAGTCATGTGATTTGTCGTATTGTTAAACTATTATAGTCATGTGATTGTTGACATAGGAGAAGAACGGTGTGGGTTTGTAGAAGGCAAGGGTGCAGTAAATGCTATGTTTATGCTGAGGACAATAGCTGAAATTTCTGAAGACGTAAACAAAGATGTACATCTTTGCTTTATTGACTGCACAAAGGCTTTCGATATAGCAATACATGTCAACATCACAGTGTTGCTTGCAGATCTACACATTGATGGGACAGACTTTACACTTGTACAAATCATATACTGGTAACAACAAGCTGCCATAATGATTGGTAATGAAGTAGGTCAATATCAGCCTATTAAGAGAGGTGTCAGGTAGGGTTGTGTATTGTCTCCAGATCTTTATCCCCTGTATAGTGAAAATATTTTCAGAAATATAGAAGATATAAATGGAATCATCATTGGGGGAAATAACACCAATAACATTAGATATGCGGATGATACAGTGTTGATTGCAGACAATGAGCAGGATATGTAACGTTTAGTAGAAGTTGTTACAGTGAACAACTTGGGTTAGAAAAAATTGTAAGAAGACACAGGTTTCACTAGGATAAATTAAATACCACATTGTACAGTCATGTGTACTGCACATCATTACAAGTATATGGGAATTCTTGAACAAGTGATTCGGTACAACTGTCTCGGAACTGTCATAACATCTGATGGAAGAGGCCTTGAAGAGATTAGAACTAGAACCGCCATGGCGAAGATAGCCTTTTGCTAGATGAATAACATAATTACCAATCAAAAGATGTCAATTGCTACGAGAAAAGGAATGTTGAGGTGCTACATAGAGCCTGTACTTTTGTATGGATGTGAAGCGTGCACAATGAGCAGTCAAGCTGGAAAACATATGGTGGCTATGGAAATGTGGTTTCTGAGAAGAATGCAAAGAATACCAAGGACAGACAGAAAAAACAATGACCAAGTCCTACCAGAAACAAATAAAAATCGTAAACTGTTTAGAGAAATTAGACGTAGACAGTCATCATTTTATGGGCATGTTATGAGAGGAAATACATTGGAGAACTTGATGACAACTGGCAAGATCTAAGGGAAGAGAACAAAGGGAAGACAGAGAAGTAAATAGCTGGATAGTTTTACCACGTGCTGTGGTCAAGACAAGAATACTGAGCTAATCCACAACTCTGGAGGTCGAGTGAAATGACGAATCATGACCGCACACGCTTAACAGCATGGCACATGATGGATGGATGGATTGCTGATACTGTTCCACTGTTATAGTCATGTGATGTGTGGTACTGTTCCAATATTATAATCATGTGATTGTTAGTACTGTTCCACTATTTTATTTTGAGATTGTTTGTATTGTTCCACTATTATCATCATGTGATTGTTGGTACCTTTCCACTGCTATGGTCATGTGAATTGTGATAGGTACTGTTCCAATATTATAAGTATGTGATTGTTGGTACTCTGTCACTATTTTAATCATGTGGTTATTGCTCTTTTCGACAATTATAGTCATGTGATTGTTGGTACTGTTCCGCTATTATAGCCATGTGATTGCTGGTACTGTGCCACTATAATAGTCGTGTGATTTGTGGTACTGTTCAACCTTTATAGTCGTGTGATTGTTGGTATTGTTCACTGTTATAGACGTGTATTGTTTGCATTGTCCACTGTTTTAGTTGTGCGATTGTTGGTACTGTTCCACTATTATAGTCGTGTGATTGTTGGTACTGTTCCACTATTATAGTCGTGTGATTGTTGGTACTGTTCCACTATTATAGTTGTGTAATTGTTGGTACTGTTCCACTATTATAGTCGTGTCATTGTTGGTGCTGTTCCACTATTATAGTTGTGTGATTGTTGGTACTGTTCCACTATTATAGTTGTGTGATTGTTGGTACTGTTCCACTATTATAGCTGTGTGATTGTTGGTACTGTTCCACTATTATAGTCGTGTGATTGTTGGTACTGTTCCACTATTATAGTTGTGTGATTGTTGGTACTGTTCCACTATTATAGTCGTGTGATTGTTGGTACTGTTTTCTGGTAATGTCTCAGAAGTATAATCATGTACTATTCTGGTACTGTCCTATTAGTACAGTGTTGGACGTTTCTTGTACTAAAACACGTGTATAGTGTTGACCACGTGAGGTATAGTCCCAACAGAATAGCGAAGGACATCCTTGGCAATGTGCCACTCGTATTGTCACAGAATGCTCTTCTAGCATTACCCTCGTACTGTCGTGTATGTGTAGGCTCATGGAGCCGCACACATTTACCATTCACCAGCCCAGAGTGTTTCATCTCTTAGCGGGCAATACATTTAACATGTTTTAAGTAGAAATCACACACACACACACACACACACACACTCACACACACACACTCACATACACACATACTCACTCACACACACACACACATATATATATATATATATATATATATATATATATATATATGAATGTGTGTGTATACGTGCGTGCGTGCGTGCGTGTGTGTGTGTGTGTGAAAAAAAGAGAGAGAGAGAAAGAGAAAGAGAGGAGAGAGAGAGAGAGAGAGAGAGAGAGAGAGAGAGAGAGAGAGAGAGAGAGAGAGAGAGAGAGAGAGAGAGAGAGAGAGAGATGTGTTAATTCACTTGTGAGATAGTAGCTCTCGTTAATGTTTTTCCAGATCTGTGCTTTAATGGACATATCCCAGAAATATTTTGACACTGTTCAGAAAAGTGCTTACCTGGTCCACGGAGATGAGTGGATTGGTTACATTGATAAAGCCGCCTTATATGAGAGGGTAAAATGGTGTTCACGCACTTCAGGGTTTTAATGCCACGTTATTTTAATTTTATATGCCACCAGTTTCTTGTGATTGTGTTCTTATATTTGCATATGTCTTTTTTGTTAATTTGAAAGTGTCTTGCAGTTTAACATTACGAGTGGTGTGGATGACAGATTACGACACATCTGCACGTCATTACAGCTACCAGCATTCTGTAGATATAAGTGTTCGAATTCTCAGCCAGCTTGTCTATCTCCAGCCTGTAGCCCCGGTAGTATAGAGAATAGACCCTTTTGGTCTTCACATCGGGGAGGATTGGAATTTCTTTGTTTTATTATCATCATCATTATCTTCCACTTCTGCCGTCAAGCGTCATGGGGACGAATAATTTGCGCTCCAGCGTCCAGTGGGCGGCATTGACTAGTGCAAGTCCGTATAATTGTACAATGTCTCTGATGTCGTCAATCTATATTCTTATTCGACGTCCTCTTGGTCTCATCACAGATGATCTTTGATGTAAGGTCAGTGATGGTAGCTGATGGTGTTGCATTTAACGACATGGCCAAACCACTTATTCCGTGTAATTGTACAATGTATTTGATGTCGGCAATCATTTTCTTCTTGGTCGTCCTCTTAGTCTCATCGCAGATGATCTTTGATGTAAGGTCAGTGATGGTAGCTGATGGTGTTGCATTCTAACGACATGACCAAACCACTTGATCTTCTGCCTTTCAATAAATGTGGCACAAGGTGTTGATCCCACAGTCTGTCTGATAATAGCATTTCTTACTCGGTCTCGGATTGTTAGGTTGGCAGCACATCTCGGGCATCTCATACCGCAGGTGTTGATTTTGCGAAAATGTGATTTGGATGAAGTCAAAATTTGAGATTGGTAGCATAGGGGTGGTGTGAATATGCTGTTTATTATCTGTCGTTTTGCGGACATGGGTATATTTGGATGTTTCAGTAAGGGTGATAGTTTATATTTAAGTGCACTAGCTTTTTGACATCTGATTTCGATTTCTCTGTCCAATCTGCCATCTTCTGTGATCATACTTCCAAGATATTTGAATTTTTTGACTTGTTTCTGAGTTGTGCCATTTATCTGTATACTTAGTGGGCCCGGCGATTTGCTAACTTGCATTACTTCGGTTTTGGCTGTGTTTATACTCATATTGTATCTGCTGCAGGTTGAACTAAGATTATTAATATGATTTTGTTATCTGTCCTCATCGCTGTAAAACAGGCAATGATCGTCTGCAAATAGAAGTTCATTTATTTCCTGTGGATTAGTTGATTCATCTGGAGTAAAAGGTTCTAAATTTTCTAAATCTGTTCTGTCAAGAATTGCTTCTTTAGATATTATGTCCACGTAGACACTAAATAGCGGAGGAGAGAGCGCACATCCCTGTCTCTCTCCTATATTGTCTGTGAACATATCTGATATACCTTCTTGTGTTCTTACTGTATTTCGGCTCGAGTGTTTCATGGCTATGATGTTTTCTAGCAATTGCCCTTGTATCCCATAGTCTTCAAGGATGGTCCATAATTTGTATCTGTCTACTCTGCGGAAAACCTTTTCCTGATCTACAAACACAATATTCACCTGATCACTATATTTGATAGTTTTTTCACATATTTGTCTAAGTGTAAATAGTGCACCGTTCAACTTTTACCTTTCCGAACACCGAACTGTACTTTAGTTAGTTAGTTAGTTAGTTAGTTAGTTATTTAGTTAGTTATTTAGTTAGTTAGTTAGTACAGAACAGAACAGAACAGAACAGAACAGACTTTATTTTCAAATGGTAACAAATTGGGCACGCAGGCCCGTCTTACATTCGGCCCTTCCAATCACTCATCTTTCTTTCATCAACAGTGCATAAGAACAAACATTGTCACATTAATTTTGTAAACATAAACAATGCATATTGCTATGATATGAGACACATCCACCACCCACCCACACATCCCCCATTCACTCCAACTCCCCCACTCAACCACACACATAACCCACACACACACACATACATGCCCCCACCCATCCACCACATCCCTACACCTACACATCTCCCCACCTTCACACACCTCTCACCCACCACACATCCCATCCACCGACACCCCAGGCACACATACATTCCCCAACCCACACATCCTCCACCCACACACATCCACCCACCTACACACATCCCCCACCCACTCACATATCCTCTACCCGTCCCATTACCCACCAACAATCACTCACCCACATATCTTCCACCCACACACCTCCAACCACCCAGCCAAACACACAATCCTCGGCCACACATCCCCGACGCACACACACACACATCTCCCCGACAACTCACATATACCGCACCAACCCACACACAAATTCCGCACCCACCCACGTAATCTCCCATCTCCCCCAGCCCACTCACAGATCCCGAACCCACCCCTACAAACATCCCCCACCATCTCCTAACCTACACACACTCACCCACCCACATATCCTCTACCCACCCACACATCCTCTACTCACCCATCCCCCAACCAAACATCCCTTAACCACACTCCCTTACTCATATACAATCCCCCACCCACACATCCTCTACCCAACCACACATCCTCCACCCACTCATCCCCCAACCACACATCCCTTAACCACACACCCCTAACCATATACACACACATCCCCACCCACACACAATCTCCCCACCCATACACACATCCCACACACACATCCCCACCCACCAACACACCCCCATTCACAAAAACACACCTCCCATCCACGCACACACAACCCACACACACATCCCCAACCCATACACTCATCCCCTCACACATCCCTAGACACACGTACTTAACCCTCAACCACTAACATCCACACATCCCTCACCCCCTCATCAAAACATACATCTCCTTTCTACCCACCCACACACCCCAACCACCCATCTAAATACACATCCTTCACCCTCACACACATCCTTCACCCACCCGCACACCCAACCACACCCCACCCACCCACATACACATCCTTTATCCACACCCAGCTCCCCTCCCACACAATACCACACCTACACACATCCCAAAGACACATCTCTCACGCACACACACATCTCCCCACACATCTCCAACCCATCCACACATCCCCCAACTACAATAACCCTTACTACTCACACATACATCCTCCATACAGCCACACAAACCCCAACCCAGCCAGACATATCCCCCACCCACACACACATCCCCAAATCCATCACCCACACCCATCACGCACCCCTCCCCAACCCACACACATCCCTCACACACATTCACCCACACATCTCCCACCCACACACACACACTCCCCTTAGTTAGTTAGCTAGCTAGCTAGCTAGTTAGTTAGTTAGTTAGTTAGTTAGTTAGTTAGTTAGTCGACAGATCATCCTCATTGCACATCGAACCACTCAGTCCATAAGTGCTCGGATCCCCTCCTCAGCAAATCCCGCAACGTGTAGCGTTTCACTACACCAGCTCTGTGTTGGTTAATCAATCTTCTTTGGCTTCCTGCGTAGTGTTCTTGTTTGGCAACAACCCTTTTAATTTGCATTTCTCGCAGTCTGACCATGGTTGTAGAGTCACAGTCATCACTTGGTTCTCAAAACAGTCTTACTTCTCATAGAGCATTCAGAATTTCAGCCTGGTCCATGGCTCGTCCACCTTCCACAGTAGCATTTACTGCAAGCTTGTCAGCCCGCACATTTCTTTGTACTCCTGCATGCCCTGGCACGAAGATGAAACTAATCTTTGCCAGCCGAGACCGCTCCAGAGACAGCAACCACACTCTTCGGATCCACCCCATCTCTATCTTCTTGAGCATACTCATTGAGTCGCTAAGGCAATATGCCCTAGTGAACGTCTGTGTCTCGAGCCATGTTATTGCTTTACTTACTGCCATGACTTCCATAGTCTGGCTACTTGTGGTCTCAGCAAAAGCACCAGAGTCCTCCTTCACAATTCTCCATCCGGTCTGCGCTGTAAAAACCCATGAGCTTCTCACATGTCGGACGACCGACCCGTCTGTGTATATGACAGCATCACCATCTAACGAATTCTCGAAAATCAACGCTCGTACTTCCGCCTCCACGGCAGCCGGATTTTCTTGTCTGCATTTTCTGTCTAGTTGGATGCAGACTGAAAGAGACGTACATAAATCTATAAATCTATTGGTACTTGTACCCACTCTTCGCCAGGTTCTAAGTCCTCAAGTGAACATACCTGTTGAAGAATGTCCTCGGCTTGACCCATCCACGACCTTCCTTTTAACCTACTGCCCTTCACCTTCCTACTTTCACTATGCAGTAGATGTTGTGTGCTTGCGTTAACTCTTAGGTAGGCACGTGCTCTGCAAATTTGTATTATGTCTTCAATGGTTGGAAAATCAAGAAGATAGCGCATCACTCTGCATGCTGTATCTCTTTACATCCAAGAATAATGCGCATGGCTTCGTTCTGTATCCTTTCCATCCTTTCTATCTGCTTACGGCTGAGAGTCAGGATTGCCATCACATACTCAAAAACAGACATGACCAGCCCTTCGTACAGAAGACATAGATGGCGCTGTTCACAGTTTGCTGCCGCCATCACCCGCATCGCAGCCAAACCTCGCTTGGCCTTTGTTATCACCTGGTCTATGTGCTCTATATAAGCAAGGCTTCGATCAACACCTATCCCCAGGTAATTCATTGCCTGTATTCTTTCCACAGTCTCTGAACACAGCTTTACAGTTGGTGTTGGAATGTTAACAATATGATTATTCAAAGAGAACCATGTCACTGTTGCCTTTGTTGGGTTGACCATTGCCCCAGTTTCAACACACCAAGTACACGATTGAGTTCGGTTTGCAGTTCCGCAGCAGCCTGATCTCTATTCTTACCCTGACGATACACTAAAACATCTTCGGCATATGACAATGTCCTCCCTGGTCCCATGATCTGCTCGCTGGTGATTCTCACAGTGTATGTACTTTACTTAACTGTTGTTCAACTGTGTGTCTGGCTCTTTGTTCCAATAGTTTTGAGTACATTTTCCCTATATGGCTCAGAAGTGATATACCTCTGTATGTTTCACACTCTGTCATATTGCCTTTCTTTTTCCATATTGGTACTATTATTACCTGTTGCCAATCATCTGGGACTTTTCTTTCCTAAAAAGTCTTGTTAGCCATTTAACTCCTGTTTTCCAACAGACCTGAATAACTTCTGTGGTTATTCCATCTGGACCCGGTGATGTGTATTTAGGAGTTTTCTGTATAACTGCTTTGACTTCTGCAGGTATGAAATTTGGTCCTTGTTGTCGATGACTTTTAGGCACAAAAGTGATTTTTTCTATGTTGCGTGTGGGTTTAAGTAGTTCTTGAAAGTATTCTGCCCACCTTGCTAGTCTTTGTTGTGGATTAAATATTGGTATACCTCTTTTGCTGTTTATGGTGGTGGTTGGGTTGTATCATGCATCTCAGTTTCTCATTGTATTGACACGTTTATACAATGCTCTTGGGTAGTTTTTGCTAAGGGTCACCATCTGTTCAACGTATATTCTCCAGGATTCATCTTTAGATGCTATATTTGTTCGTTTGGTATTTCGTAGTGCAATTCTATAAGTAACATAGTCTTGTTCTGATTTGGTTGTTGTCACATGCCTGTGGTCATAGACAGTAAGGTGAGTGACCTGGCTACGAGGAAAACAATCAACCCTCAGAAATAATGGGGCGGATATGAGTGGAAGGCCCCAGGGGGGATGGGTCGAAAGACAGTTGTGTGTTGTGTGAAGTGAGGAGACTGAAAAGTCAGTGAGAGAAGAGACCGACTGCGGGTCAGGTCGTTTAAGAGAGAGCTCCGTGTTGTGTTGTTGTTCTAGTTGTGAAGACAGGCCTGAACCCAGAGTGGGTTCTGTATTGAGTGTAGGCCTAAACCCAGAGTGGGTTCTATAGTTGAGCAGTGGCTCCAACCCAATGTGTGGGTTGTATTGTGGGAGATCCAGCCGTGGATAGTAGCTGGATTACCTGTCTTGTGGATTGAGATTAGAAGCCGGCCGTGAGAAGGCATTGATGTGTGCTGGTTAAATTGTGAGGAGGATATTTATATTCTATGGATTACGTTATGTTTCTGGATGTATAAACCTGTTCCGTTTGTCCGTCTTATTTCTGTAATAAAGGATTATGTGCGCCAACGGAATCTTGTTTAATGCCTGGTGAATATGCACTGCGGGGGTGAGTTACATTGCAAGACAGATATCTCCATTGACACACCATGAGTATCGTTACCTAGACAACGACCATCACACAATAATATCATGAGCATATCATCGTAAGAACTTCGTGATATTATCATCAAGAAAACGTGTGACATTCTGAGGGCTACGTCCGATTAAGAACATTATAGACAGTGTTGTCATTCTGAGATATTTGTGGGCTCCTCGCTGAGAGAGGGTGGACAGCGGAGTGTGTCCACCGTATAAACACTGAGTTTTTCTCCGTGCGGGAACTGATACAGACAGTTCACGTCAAGTCCACTACAGGTGAATTGGAACCAACCATATCGCTGAAGCGAGAGGGGGTGATAAAGACACGCCATACAGACTAACCGGGAGAGTCCATTACGGTGACAGGTAAATTTGATACCAGGCAGGAGGGCTTAAACTAGCAGACGCGGCAATGAAAGACGAGTGTTGAATCCAGAGTGGCGAGGGCAGCGTGTGTGTGTGTAGGACGTCGCTGTCGGTGATAATGACAGGATTGGGAACCAAAGATAATTGACAGGTGTGTGTGTGCTGGAGGCAAGCGCACTGTGTTGTTGCAAGTTGACTGGTCAAGATTATTCGACGCAGTAAATAGGACGGGTGGGTACACCAGCGTCCAGGTACTGGGGAAGTACATGTTTGGAAAACAGAGAAAAATTGGCAGTCGCTGATTTGACGGACAGTTGACTGAAGGGGATAGTAACGGTACCCCTACCGCAGCCGGGTGGGGCTGTCAAGTTTGTGTGAAAACTGGTTTACGGAGGAATTTTTCACTGAGAGTGATAAAGAGAAATTAGGTTGACCTTGGAAGGAAAGGCTGTTTAACAGTAAGCAGTCACTGAGGAAATTTCCACGGCCTAGTGTGGTCAAGATGACTCATTGTGAATGAACAAAACAAGGTTGTTTTGAAAGAAAGCCAGATTTTATGTTTCGCCTTTGTTGAACTGTTCTATTGTTGTCATCATTATTCTGTTATGAGCAAACAGTTTTAACTTATCGTCATCGCAACCATGGTTGTACTTCTTTGCCGATAAGGATTTATATACCCAAATTTAAAGCGCTGAACATTGGCTGCCATTCTCCTTTTCTTTTTGGTGAATCTTGTCGGGTAACGGAAATCCATAACATTAATGATACAGCGAAGCGCCATCTCCGCAACGAAAGTAACAACATATCGAAAGAACACTGTGGTACCACCACGTACAGAGAAAGTACAATAACGTTACGGACTGTGTCGAGACAGAACAGTTTGGATATCACTATCATCTTCAACTTGTGTCGACAGTTGGAACTTGTGATCCCCACGTGAATTCAATAACCACTCAACAAAACAAGAAGTCGGTTTGAAATCTAGCGTCGTAGACATTTCCAGCGGATTGCGAATAACTATGAAAATGAACAAAAACTTTTGTGACTGATTAATAAGAACTTTTGGCGACGGATTAATAGGCCCATATTTGTCGGCCAACCAGTTACACATTATTATTTTTTATTGTTTTGCTCCCATCGTCATATTTATTGTTGTCGGGTGTTACGCAATTATTTGTATGTGGTCCAGTGTTTGTCAAGAGTAGGGGATTTTGTGTCGCTTCTCGAAGGCCGGGAGGCGGGGCGAAAATTTATTTTCTTACTGTGCACCATGTGTTTTCTGGGAAGTAAATCGTAAGGTCGGTTTGTTTGATTCTGCAGTGAAGCAGGGTGGTCCGAGATTATATACCGTGCCTTTTGGGTCTAACGTCAGATCTGTGTATATTTTCAGTATATATTCCTTTTCTTTCTCTCTTTCTTTTCGTTATATTTACATATAATATTTGTTGTGTTCGGATATATGTTTGTATTGTGATCTTTCGTCATTTCTGCTGTCTAGTGGTCTTGGTCAATTTATGTTTATATTTTACGCGCACTGTGGGTGTCTCTACACAAGCTTGTGGTTGTTACTGTGGTTTATTTCTGTGTCATCATCGTCTCCGTGTACTCAGCTTGTGAAGTCTAGCGTTGGATAGTCATCACTTAGTGTTATCATCCATTTGTTTGTATATGTATTTATATGTATGTTTAACAATATTTCCAGGGACTTTATGAACTTGTGGTCATAGATATATATACGAGGGAGTATAGGTGATACTTCCCCCCTCACTACCTAGTGCTTATAGAGTGACTGGGTGAGTACAGAGTGATATTGTAGCACTACGGATTTACGTACACAGGGAGTGCGGGTGTACTTAGGGAAGTGACACAAAGACTAACAGCAGAGTCTGTACATTTATAGTTGGCTGATTCACAGCAACGTGTCCACAAGTACAAGATGCCTACTTTAATGGATTATATTGAAGCAGGTGAAAGAATAGGCCTGAAGGGTAAAGAGTTACAGGAGTATGCCGAAGCAAAAGAACAACAACAGACGGAAAGAGAGGAGAGGCATAATGAACGCGAGGCAAAACGTCTACAGGAAGAGACACAAGTAAAACTAGCTGAGATGGAAAACAAACGTCTACAGGAAGTAAAGTTAGCTGAAATGGAAGCCAAGCGTCTACAGGAAGAGAGAGAGACACACATGAGAATGGAAATTGAGAAAGAGAAGATTAAGATGGAAGCGGAAATTGCTATTAAAAAGTTAGAATTTGCATCGAAGGGTCAAAGTGAGGAAAGTAGAAAACCGTCGCAGTCGTCACAGAGATTAAAACTGCCATATTTTACGGACCGGGATTGTCTTGAGGCCTATCTTTCGAGATTCGAATCATCTGTGAAAACTCTAGGGATCCCGGAATCAGAATATGGGATGCGACTTGGCGAATTTCTTACGGGTAAGGCACTAGACACCATGTTCAATTTACCTGTAGAAGAAAGGAACAACTACACTATCTTACGTCAACGTTTGCTGACAAAGTTCCAACTAACTGAGCATGGATATAGGACAAAGTTTAGACAGTTAGGGCCAGAGACAAATCAAGATTTCACAGACTTTGTTAACACAGTAAAGAACACATTTAACAAATGGATGGAGCTCGCAGAAGTAGGGAAAGATTTTAATAAATTAGTAGATCTAATGTTAAGAGACAAGGTAGTATCTGCATGCAATTCTAATTTAGTGGCGTTCTTTGAGGAACGGAAGCCAAAGGACATAGACACAATGTCTCAGTTAGGGCAAAACTACATGACTGCACATCCTAACGTATCTATTGGGAAACTAATGAGTGAGGAAATAGTCTGTGCAGCGTACACTAAACAGGAACCAGAATCCAGTCATCAGACCAAGGGCGAAAAGTGTGGATTCAGCACAGAAAGGTGAGCAGCAAGAACTTCAAGATAATGGTTTCCGAGGAAACAATGTTGGTAGAGTAGGACGGTACCCATATAGAAGAGGGAACTTCCAGAGACGTCCAAATTATGCCGGATGTTGGAATTGTGGGAGCTGGAGACACAAGGCAGCAGAGTGTGATGCACAACCATCAGATGGACCAACGAACAACACTAAAAGGGAGATTACTTGTTTCAAATGTGGAAAGAAGGGGCATATCAGCCATCAATGTAGGATGAGAGAAACAGAGCACTCAAATGCAGCGCAAGTAATTGAGACGCTGAACAATGAAGATTGTAGTGGGTGCAAACCTCATTTTGAAAAAGACAGTCAGCCAGTCCTAATATGTGGTCATACAGTAAAAGCAGGATCAGCAGTGCATGAAGGAGGAAGTCTGAAGCTGCATCAGGGATTTGTCAATGATAGACCAGCGTTAACAATTAGGGATTCCGGATGTACGTCTATCGGAGTGAGGAGAAGTTTAATAGATCCCTCGGATTATACAGGGAAAAAGATTAGATGCATAACATTCAACGGCACAGTAGAGTTCTACCCAGTAGCCATAATAACAGTAAAAACACCATATATCACTGGAAGAGTGACAGCGTGTGTTCTGGACTCACCAGTGGCTGATTTGATCATAGGAAATGTTATAGGAGTTAAAGATTGTACAGAAGAGGAAGTAGTTTATTGGGACCGAAAAATATAGTGTAAGCAGTAATGAGGTAGTTACCACAAGAGAACCTAAATTAGAGAGTATAGCTGAGGTAGAAGAGGCACTTGAAGTAGACACAGGAACTCAGGACAAGGATAGTACAGCTGAGCAGATGAGAATGGATCCCATATATAGTGCTAGTGAATCCCAGAGACAAGATACTACTCTGAACAAATGTTCCCAAGGGTGTAGGAGAGTAGAACATAGGCAGTCAAAGAAAGGTAGATGGTGCTTCGAGAGGAAGAACAATGTTCTCACTCGCAGGTTTTCAGATAGCAGAACTGCACGTGGGCAAGGAGCAGTACCTTTAGCACATAGAGACCGATATACTAGAACAGCTCAGGATAGTGCATGTGCAGGGCACATAGGCATAAGGCGTATGCAGCAGAAAGCAAGGTGCCAGATATATGGGCCAAGATTGAATAAAGAGTTCAGACTAAACAGAGACTCAAGTGTAACGGTGCAATATGCAGATAGGAAAGTTGAGTCAGGTCAAAAGAGTTTTCGCGACATTACTGACCCAGGGCTAGGGATAGCAAACAGATGTTGTAATTGTAGAGGTACCATGAGTCATGGGTACATGAAAGATAGACACAGCATCGACAGGGATCAGAGGAGGGTTAATGCAAGAACAGAACCGCCTGATATAGGGTCGGTACACAAATAGTATTGTGGGGTCGTGAAGTAGTAAGAGACCTGTGGGTACATAAGTATAATGCTTTTCTATGATGTATTATTATTATTATGTGATGTATTAGTTCATGCATTGGTACACAAGATAGAAAGTTGTTTGTATTTATGTGTGGGGAATATGGGAATGTACTATGAGCATTTGATGTATTATGTAGTGTTGTAGCGAGAGTAAGGTGCAGCCATACATAGGGCTACCCAGGCAATGTGTCTGGGTCACATATTTAATAAGTTTTAGTCTCCCAACATTTGAAAACGATGTTTTCTTTTGAGGGTGGGGTAGTGTCACATGCCTGTGGTCATAGACAGTAAGGTGAGTGACCTGGCTACGAGGAAAACAATCAACCCTCAGAAATAATGGGGCGGATATGAGTGGAAGGCCCCAGGGGGGATGGGTCGAAAGAGAGTTGTGTGTTGTGTGAAGTGAGGAGACTGGAAAGGCAGTGAGAGAAGAGACCGACTGCGGGTCAGGTCGTTTAAGAGAGAGCTCCGTGTTGTGTTGTGGTTCTAGTTGTGAAGACAGGCCTGAACCCAGAGTGGGTTCTGTATTGAGTGTAGGCCTAAACCCAGAGTGGGTTCTATAGTTGAGCAGTGGCTCCAACCCAATGTGTGGGTTGTATTGTGGGAGATCCAGCCGTGGATAGTAGCTGGATTACCTGTCTTGTGGATTGAGATTAGAAGCCGGCCGTGAGAAGGCATTGATGTGTGCTGGTTAAATTGTGAGGAGGATATTTATATTCTATGGATTACGTTATGTTTCTGGATGTATAAACCTGTTCCGTTTGTCCGTCTTATTTCTGTAATAAAGGATTATGTGCGCCAACGGAATCTTGTTTAATGCCTGGTGAATATGCACTGCGGGGGTGAGTTACATGGCAAGACAGATATCTCCATTGACACACCATGAGTATCGTTACCTAGACAACGACCATCACACAATAATATCATGAGCATATCATCGTAAGAACTTCGTGATATTATCATCAAGAAAACGTGTGACAGTTGTGATCTATATTTTTAACGCTACTTACTTTCTGAATATGCAATCTTTAACCTGCACAAAGCTGTTTTTAATAATTTGTCATGCCCTACTTTCTTTGTTCCACATTTATTGTTTTATAATCAGCCAGACAACCAGTTTTCTTTTGTCATGTGATGAGAAGAGATGCATTGGAGAAAATTGTGACGACTGGGAAGATCGAGGGGAATAGAGGCAAGGCAGATCAAGAGAAGATAGGTCACCATAGAGTGGATGAGAAGATAGGTCACCATAGCGGATATGAGCAGATAGGTCACCATAGGGTGGATGAGCAGATAGGTCATCATAGCGTGGATGAGACGATAGGTCACCATAGCGTGGATGAGAAGATAGGTCACCATAGCGGATATGAGCAGATAGTTCATCATAGCGTGGATGAGCAGATAGGTCATCATAGCGTGGATGAGAAGATAGGTCACCATAGCTTGGATGAGAAGATAGGTCACCATAGCGTGGATGAGAAGATAGGTCATAATAGTGTGGATGAGCAGATAGGTCATAATAGCGTGGATGAGAAGATAGGTCACCATAGCGTGGATGTGCAGATAAGTCACCATAGTGTGGATGAGCAGATGTATCATCATAGCGTGGATGTGAAGATAGGTCATCATAGCGTGGATGTGAAGATAGGTCATCATAGCGTGGATGAGAAGATAGGTCACCATAGCGTGGATGTGAAGATAGGTCATCATAGCGTGGATGTGAAGATAGGTCACCATAGCGTGGATGTGAAGATAGGTCATCATAGCGTGGATGTGAAGATAGGTCATCATAGCGTGGATGTGAAGATAGGTCATCATAGCGTGGATGTGAAGATAGGTCATCATAGCGTGGATGTGAAGATAGGTCATCATAGCGTGGATGTGAAGATAGGTCACCATAGCGTGGATGTGAAGATAGGTCATCATAGCGTGGATGTGAAGATAGGTCATCATAGCGTGGATGTGAAGATAGGTCATCATAGCGTGGATGTGAAGATAGGTCACCATAGCGTGGATGTGAAGATAGGTCACCATAGCGTGGATGTGAAGATAGGTCATCATAGCATGGATGTGAAGATAGGACACCATAGCATGGAAGTGAAGATAGGTCACCATAGCGTGGATGTGAAGATAGGTCACCATAGTGTGGATGAGCAGATGCATCATCAAAGCCAGGAGCAAATTGAGTGACAGGAAGTGGGATCATCTGGCCGGCATTCCTCAGAGGAAAGTGCAAGGGGACACAAAAAAAGATTGCCTTAGTACTGCGACTCTTCGCTTGTTGTTGAAGATGAGAAACGAGTACGTATGGAAATGTTTCAAGGGATGTGATGTTGGTTCTTGACTCAATTCAAGTAATCTCAACTCTTTGATGTCCTTGTTTTAGTTTTCTTTTTTTAGCAAATGATATTGGCAGTCTACAAGGTGTAGACTGCGCCTGGCCCTGCAGTCAGCAGGGTTAGGAACGGCTAGCCACTCCCAAGAGGGGTTAAAATTGAAAATTAGTAGCCTGCCGATGACCCGCACGCTACACAAGTCAACCCCACCTCCACGTGATGCAGACTGGGAAACCATGACAGCGAGGTCATGGAGTAACGGGGTTATGGCTTGCCATCGGGGATAGACTCCCTATGGTCAGATATTTGTTCTAAACCTGCGACTGGCCTAGCAACCGACAGGGTATCTTCATACTGCTCGTAGAAAAACTAAGAAGTATAAACGGACTGATCCAACTGTATATATACCAGGAAGTGTTAATGGACAACGAGATAGATCTGCGATTCAAAATATAGGCACAATGAACGTTTGCGGTTGTAACAGTAAAGAAGGAAAACGTATAGAAACAACGGAAGGGAGGACAATTGAAATGATGGGAACAGCGGACATCCGAATAAATTGGGAAGGATGCAAGGAGATCCATCTCAAGTACACGTTGGTCTACTCAGGAGTGGAACAGTAAGAAAGAGCAAGACACGGTGTGGGAATAATCATTGAACCACAGCTAGCAAGAGGAATACTAGAAATAAAATATATATCAGAAAGAATCATAACAGTGAGAATAAAAGAACAAACAATTACAACATATGTACAAATATACGCACCATGTAATACAAACAAAAGTGAGCAAGAATGCCAGGAATTCTTCGAAGACACCCATGACGTGCTAAATAAAATAGATAAGCAGGACAACATCATACTTATGGGAGACTTCAATGCAAGACTAGGACAGAACAGAACGGGTATAGACAAACATCTTGAAGCATTTGGAGACAAACATAATAAAAGAAATGATAACGGAAGAATACTGATAGGGCTAGGCAGCCAACACGACCTCTATTTAACAAACACATACCATAAATACAAAGACTCACAAATATACACCTGATATAAATGGAACGATCTACATACTAAAATCCAAATTGATGTTATATTAACAAAAACAACAGAAGCAAGGGCAGTGCCCAAATTAAGTGTAAACACAGACCACAAAGCAGTCGTTGTCACAATAAGAATCATCAGAGGAAGAAAGCAAAGACCAGGAAAATACATGACTTGCGAATCAGTAAACTAAAAAATAAAACCTCAAAAAACGAAGCATTGGGGGAACATTATGAGAAAAAACTAACTGAAATCTTTGTAAAAAAAAGTCGGAGTACGATAAGGTTGTGTCCTGTCCCCTCTCTTGTTCATAACATGTATAGACAACATATGTAAAGAAACCAGCCAAACAGAGACCGCAAGAACACCGCATGACGAGAACACAGAAGAACCATCTGTAAATTACACCATTAGAGAACTCCTGTTTGAAGACGACCAAGCACTAATAGCAAATTCAGAAGATGAATTACAAGACTGCAATTTAAACGAAATGTATAGGGAATATAACAAGAACATTAGCCAGGTAAAACAGAGGTAATGACTATAACTAAAGAAGAAAAAACAACAATTCACCTAAACGAACATCCCATGAAACAAGAGTTTCAAATACCTAGGAACTATAATATCATCAAATGGCAGATAAGAAGACGAGATCGAAAATAGATGCAATAAGGCAAACCAACTCAAAGATCAGAAATGAAGAAATCAGGACAAAAGTGGAGGGGGGAGGGAGGTTTATAGCTGCGCTAGATGTTATTAGAAGGCAGCAAGTGAAATGGTTTGGCCATGCAAGAAGGTTAACAACTAACATGTAAATGATGGACGCATGGAATAACAGAGTCCATGGGAATATGAATACATGAAGCCCATAAGCGGGCACTTTCCCGCTGTTTATACTTCACCTCGACCCCGCAAGGTACAAGAGGAACATGATGAGATGAGATGAGATGAGATGAGATGAGATGAGATGAGATGAGATGAAATACTGGCAGTAACAGACTTTAATCTGGCGGCGTGTTTCTTCTTGCAGATAAAGTTTGTGAGAAAATATGGTTTAGCGGGCATCTATTTCATGAACTTAGATGAGGACGATTTTTCCGGAACGGTAGGTTGGTAGTGATGTTTGGATGAGTATGTCAGATGAGATATGTATTATGACACGTCTTCACGCGTTAAGACATATTACATCTGTACATGCTCTCTCTCTCTCTCTCTCTCTCTCTCTTTCTCTCTCTCTCTCTTCCTCGCTCTCTCTCTCTGTCGCTCTCTCTCTCTCTCTCTCTCTCTCTCTCCACACACACACACACACACACACACACACATATATATATATATATATATATATATATATATATATATATATATATATATATATATATATATATATATATATATATATATATATATATATATAAAAGGCAATGTGTATCCGGATGTCCTTTATGTATTCGCGAACGGTCCATCTGATTGAGATGAAATTTTCTACATGCTTTCTTTTCATTCCCGTGCAGTTAACTGTCATAGTTTGTTAGTATACAATCAGCTATTTACTTACTAACATTTAATATTTAAATTTACGTTATCATTTATATATAGGGAAGGGACTTAACTAAAGAAAAATTATTTCAAGGGGCATAACTTTTAATAGTATTTCTATATATTTTATATATAGATTGTTGCATTGTTTTCAAACATTTATAAACTCTTTGTCTACAGTTATTTACAGGCATATGAGTTATAATAAATAATGATATAATCTTTAAGGCATTTTCAAAGTTTTCATAAAAATAATACATCTATTTAAATAGTGAAAATTTTCTAACTCATCTTTTTATTTTTCTCGAACAGCACATTAATTATTTTTTTTTAACATTCTCATATGTATGGCGCGTTACACCCACCGTTGGGTATTTATGATGCCCATGATAAACATTTCCTCAACGAGTTACTTTTCATGCATTTTAAAGCTTATTGTTCTTTTGTTGTCAAAGAATTGCTTCATAAGAGATGTTGAATGAAAGAATGTATGAGAGGAAATAGAGAAGAATGGCAGAATGTAGGACGGGCCTGCGAAAGATTTTCGTTCGTTAAAAAAAAAAAAGTAATTCTTTGTGAGAAAAAGTTAGTTGCATATCGTTTGCGGTATTCTGCAGTCAACCCACCTCCCACCATTTATTGGCTGTTCGTGATATCTTGATAAGTTTACTTTAGATAGATCTCTTCCAGTCATATTTTCTACTATCAATCTATCTATTCTTCTATTCTATTTATATTTTTAACGGCAGTGGGCCGAACACAGACAGACAGACAGACAGACAGACAGACAGACAGACAGACAGATAGTCGGGAACGGGAACGGGAGCTTATATGACTACTTATATGAATTAAATGAGGTGCTCCCCATCAGGGGCTTGGCGAAGCCGGGACAGACAGACAGACAGACAGACAGACAGACAGACGGGAACGGAAGCTTATATGACTACTTATACGAATTAAATGAGATGCTCCCCACCTGGGCCTGGGCGAAGTCGGGCCGGGTCGGACAGACAGACAGACAGACAGACAGACAGACAGACAGACAGTCGGGAACGGGAGCTTATATGACTACTTATATGAAATAAATGAGATGCTCCCCACCAGGGACTGGGTGAAGCCGGGCCGGGCAGACAGACAGACAGATAGACAGTCAGTCAGACAGACAGATAGATAGATAGAAAGTCGGGAACTGGAACGAGAGCTTATGTGACTACTTATATGAATTAAATGAGATTCTCCCCACCAGGAGCTGGGCGAAGCCAAGCCGGGTCAGACAGACAGACAGACAGACAAGCACACAGACAGATAGATAGATAGATAGATAGATCCCCACCAGGGCCTGGGCGAAGCCGGGCCGGGTCAGCTAGTGTAGATATATATATATATATATATATATATATATATATATATATATATATATATATATATATATATATATATATATATATAAAGCGGTTGGCCGATTGGCTAGATTCCGGATTCTTCTTTGGTAGACTCGGATTCGAATCCTCGATAAGGGGTGGAATTGTTTTTTTTTCTGTCGGGGGCAAAAAGAAAACTCCCGCCTGCACAGTTCGCGGCGACTGCACCAGCCAGGCGGCCTTAATTCCTTAGGCTAAAGACCCCCCTGCCATACACCGCAAGGTACTATATTGGCAGTAAATGACATGTATACTCATCTCATCTCATCTCACAATGTTCCTCTTGTACCTTGCGGTGTCGAGGTAAAGTATAAACTTCGTGAGAGTGCCCGATTATGGGCTTCAAATATCGATATTCCCATGGACTCTGCTATTCCCTCCGTCCAACGTTTACGTGGTCGGCCTCTTCCTCTGTTTCCATCTGGTCTGTACATCATTGCTTGTTGTGGTATGCTGTTGACTGGTAACCTACTTGCATGGCCAAACCATTTGACTTGCTGCTTTCTAATAAAATCTAGTGCTGCTTTAACCCCCACTTTAGTCCTGATTTCTTCATTTCTGATCTTATCTCTTCTTGATACGTTGAGTATTCTTCTCAGGAACCTCATTTCTGTTGTTGTGATTTTTCTTTTCTCTTTTTCTGTCATTGTCCAGGTTTGGCATTGGTAGCATAGAGTTGGTAGGAAGATTGTGTTGTAAAGTGCTTTCTTAGTAGTTACTGATACATGTTTGTTCTTTAGTATTGGTGCCATTTGTCCAATGAGTTGATTTGCCTTATTGCACCTATTTTCGATCTCGTCTTCTGATCTGCCATTTGATGATATTATACTTCCCAGGTACTTGAAACTCTTCACTTGTTTCAAGGGATGTTCGTTTAGGTGAATTGTTGTTGTTTGTTCTTCTTTAGTTATAGTCATTACCTCTGTTTTGCTTGTGCTAATTTTCATGTTATGTTCCCTACACATTTCATTTAGACTATTCATGTGGTCTTGTAATTCAGCTTCTGATTTTGCTATTAGTGCTTGGTCGTCCGCAAACAGGAGTTCTCTAATGGTTAGATTTGCAGATGGTTCTTCTTCTGTGTTCTCGTCATGTGGTATTCTTGCTATCTCTGCTTGGCTGGTTTCTTTACATATGTTGTCTATATATGTTATGAACAAGAGAGGGGACAGGACACAACCTTGTCGTACTCCAGATCTTATGGTGAAGGGTTCTGAGTGTCCTCCAGTTGCTCTCACTATGCATTCACTGTTGTTGTATAAACTTCAATATAGGTTTGTTAGATGTGTACTCACTCCATATTGTTTAAGGATTTGCCACAACTTGTTTCTATCTACTCTATCGAATGCCTTTTCTTGGTCGACAAAGGCTAAGTAGAGTGTTTCATTGAATTCAATTGATTTTTCTATAAGTTGTCTAAGAGCAAAAATTGCATCTGTGCATCCTTTGTTTTTCCTAAATCCAAGTTGTGTTTCGCTTAGCTGGGGTTCTAAAGTAGTTCGTAATCTTTTTTCAAGAATTTTGCAAAATATTTTCCCAGTATGACTCAACAGTGAAATGCCTCTGTATTGTGTGCAGTCTCTTTTGCTGCCTTTGTTTTTCCAAATTGGGATAATTATGGCATTTCCCCAATCTCGTGGTGTCTGTTGTTCTACCCAAACATGATTGAATAGTCTATGTAGCCAAGCTGTTCCTACTTCTCTTGCTGCTTTAATTAGTTCATTTGGTATTTCATCCTGTCCTGGTGATTTGTTCAATGGGGCTAATCTGATGGCTTCTATAATTTCTTCTTTTAGTATGTCTGGTTCTAGTTCTTCGGTGACATCTGTATAGGTCTCTTGAATTCCTGTGACATCTGATGGGATGTTGAGAAGTTGTTCGAAATACTGCTTCCATCTTACATGTATACTTACCTATATAATTACTTACCTACTTACCTACCTGCCTACGTATATATATATATATATATATATATATATATATATATATATATATATATATATATATATATATATGTATATATATATGTGTGTGTGTGTGTGTGTGTGTGTGTGTGTGTGTGTGTGCGTGTGTGTGTGTTGTTGTTGTTTGTCCATCAAGAATGATGATGACCATTCATTTCATCCAGTGGGGTTGAAAGTATGGAGCCGTGGGTTCTAAGATGGCTGATAAGGCATATTTTGGCTCGAAATGTTCTTTGACAATGTGGGCAAAGACTGCTTGACGTTTCTGGAGGAGGATTTCGTGCAGTGGTTTTTCTGTCCTGCCTTTTCTTTACAGCTCTTGCAATCCTGGTTGCCTCATACATGACTGTACCCTTGTGTAATTATGCACGCCACTAATTTCGGTCTCTGGCTGCAGTCTCCCAGGTGTCATTATGGATTCCAAAAGCATTCAGAGTTATTTTCAGAGTGTCTTAAAGCGTTTCCTCTGGCCACCTTGGGAGCGTTTACCACAACGCAGTTCGCTGTAAAATATTCCTTTAGGGAGCCTACGATGTGGCATGCGAGTCAAGTGACCAGCCTAGCGAATCTGATTCTTCATCAGTACTGTGTGGATACTAGGCATGGACGCTCTTTCTAGGACTTCAATGTCTGGGATCTTGTCTTGCAATTTAATCTTCAAGAGCTTCCTTAGGCAGACTGTGTGGAAGTGGTTTAATTTCCTAGCGTGTCGCTGATAAACAGTCCATGTTTCACAAGCATATAGCAGTGTGGATAATACAACTGCTTTGTAGGCTTTTAGCTTTGTTTGCAGGCTTATTCCAGTTCTGTCCCATACATTCTTGTACAGTCTGCCAAAGGCCACACTGGCCTTGGAGATTCTTGCATTCACTTCATCATCAATTGTGGCAGCTCGTGACACAGTGCTGCCAAGATAGGTGAATTTGTCCACAACACTTAGTCTATGACCATATATATATATATATATATATATATATATATATATATATATATATATATATATATATATATATATATATATATATATATATATATATATCCCACAGCCAGCACGAGGCCCTCTCGGCAGCCTCAGACAGTTGCGTGTGGGTCCAGGCCCTTGCACGTCCTTTGATGCCCATTCGCTTCGGCACATCGAAAACGGAGTAGGAGACAAGACCTCGCGCGCCTACCTCGACGGCGAACAGCCTGACGGTGTAACCCTCCCGCCTGAGACTCGCGACCATGTCATTGTACTTCTCTGTCTTGAACAGGTGCTGCTCCTCAGTATTCGATTCGTAAGGAACGGTCAGCCCAATCAGCGTTAGCTGCTTGGCTGACGAGGAGCTAAGGACAATGTCAGGCCGCAAGCCAAACTTTCGAATCACCTCAGGGTAATTGCCACTGTCCTTGAAGTCTATCGTCAGTTGCCATTCCCTAGCACCGTCGAAGATGGTAGTAAACGGCAAGTCGTCAGCTTTACCATGTTTGCGCCCTGCTCGGACAAGAAAATTTCCATCTGCCTCGGTCCGTTTCCCCTCTTTGTTCGCTTTCATCCTTGCCACGTCCACTATGATGGCCAACTCGGTCAGGACTTTGTTGTTCGCCGTGGAGGTAGGCTCGCGAGGTCTCGTCTCCTACTCCGTGTTTCGCTGTCTGGACTATATTTGCTTTCTTATGGAGGGGACAGAACGGGTCGGTGGTTAATCCCCACGTCGCCAAGTTGGCACCTGATGGCAGGACATCGAAGAGGGATCGGATGACGAAACTTAGACGCAGTGGCACCATGCGCCAGATTTCGTTCCACGTAATGGATCTCTGCACAACCGCCTCCCATGCCATTCATTGCGCTTTCTGCGCCTCTATGCAGCCTTGCAGACTCTTCCGTCATCTTCCCCCTTTTGGATCTCCTTGACCACCAGGTCCCTGCGTTCCTTGGCATTCGCCTTTGACCACATCGGATCATTCACTTCGAATCCGAACCCTTGGTTGCCACGCTGGGTGTGGCCCATTACCTCGGACGAACGAACAAACGAACGAACGAACGAACGAACGAATTTTATTTTCGAAGGGTAATAAATTCGGCACGCAGGCCCGTCTTACATTCGGCCCTTCCAATCACTCATCTTTCGTTCATCAGTGCATAGTGCATTCACATAGGGAAAAAAAACATTGTCAAATGAATGTTGTAAGCATAAACAATGCATGTTACCATGTTATGAGACAAATCCCCCACCCACTCACCCATCTCCTATCCATCCGCGTGTTCCCCACACACACATCCACCACCCAGCCACACACATACCCACAGGCACATACATGACCCCATCCATCCACCCATCCCCCAACCAATACATCGCAAACACACCCCCACATACATCATCTCCCTACCCACACACACACATCTCCCACCCACGACACATCCCCCACGACACACCCCCACCCACCCACACACCCAGGCACACATGCATGCAACCACCCATTCATACCCACCCACACATTCCCCCACCTTCACACATCTCCCCACCCACACATCCTCCACCAATCCCATAACCTACCAACACTCACTCACCCACATATGCTCCATCAGCCACCCACACACCTCCAAACACTCAGCCAAACACACATCCCCCAATCAGTGTAGCCTGGGCTTGTTCGACTGCGCTGACGACTTCCACTTCCTTCCCGTTTTCAAGGCGGGAACTGAAGCGCTAACCGTTTTGTCTGGAGACTGCACAGCATCATCGCGAGTCTGGCTTTTCCGGCCTTAAACTCTTCCACGAGGGACAGGAACGGGAGGACGAGCTTGCTCTGCTTACAATACAATGCGACAGTCGTGAGGCAAGTGGGTACTCCAAGCCACTTTCTCATGTATCTGCTTGTCTTGCCCTCCATCTCGCTCACTGCGGTCACGCCAATATCAAATATTAGTAGTGGCCACAGGAGTTTCGGAATAAGCATAAATTAGAGAACCCAGATTTTGAACTTGTCTATCAGCCTGGTTTTATCTATAGTATTAAGGCCGTTCGTCAGCATTGCTTTTATCTCTGCCACTGCGTTCCTGTCCGTCAGGGTTGAGTCAACACACGACCGAGACTCTTCACAGGTTCCTCGATCACCGTGGGAATCGCTTGACCAGACACGGTGAACCTCCTTTCCACCGCCTTACCCTTCACGATAAACAGGCTTCTCGAATTCTTTGGCTTGAAGCTCATCCTGCACTAGCGAATCAGGACGTCCAGCCTGAGGAGAGCGCTGCGATCATCGGTCTCCTTCGGTGTCAGGATTGTCGTATCGTTCATGAAGGTCTTCAGCGGTGGCGTGTTCACCCCTTCGCTGAGCTTCGGACAGTTTACATAGCCGGATGTAGCATCCAGTATGACCTCCATGGCCATGACAAATAATATCGGCGAAATCGTACCTCCCATGGCAATACCCACTTCCAGGTCGATCCATCTAGTCGTGAACGTGTCGGTTGAGAACCGAAGAGAGAAGCCCGAGAAGTACTTCACTAGCATTTCCGTGATGTTCTCGGGCACGTGATAAGCCTTGAGTGCATGCCACAACAACTGGTGTGGCTCTGACCCATAGGCGTTCGCTAGGTGCAACCATATCACGTGGAGTACCTCCTTCTTCGTCTTCGCTCTCTGGATAGCATCCCAGATTATGGTACTGTGTTCGAGACAAACGGGGACTCCGGGTAGCCCCTCCCCCTCCTTTTTGAACCGCTGTCTCGATGTACTTGTTCCCCCTCAAGTACTTCGTGGTCCGACTGGCCATGATCGAGAAGAATATCTTCCCCTCAACGTTCAGAAGAGAGATCGGCCTGAATTATTGTGAATGCCGGCAGAGTTTTGCTCTTTGGGAATGTAGATTCCGTTGGCCATCTTCCTCTCCGTGCTCACATGCTTTTGCTTCCACGCGGATGTCAGTATCCGGTGTAGCTTCATAAGTACGTTCGGGCATCTTTTATAAACTGTATAAGGCACACCGTTGGGCCCCGGTGCTGACTTACTTTTTGCCTTCTTCACTACCGCAACCACCTCGGTCCACATCGGAGGCTTGGCATTCAATTCCATAGTTGGTTCCACCGGGCTTGTCAGTCTCTCGATCTCTCCGAGTGGGACGTTCCGTTGGGCATCGGAGTACGTCGTCACGAGGTGGTTCTCCAATTCCACATTGCTGACGTCGAGGACGCCGGATCGCGGCTGCTCGAAATAGCCTCGCGCAAACTCGTATGGTTCCCGGAAGAACATCTCACGTTCCTTCCGGGTTTTCCGCCTGTTTCTGCACAACCTTTCCGCTCGGGAGAGGGCATTGTGCATGGCTTTCAGATGATACCACACCTGGCGCAAGCCCTCCTTCTCATGTTGGGACACTGATTTCCATCGTCTTCGAGCGGAATTCTTTTCTTTCCTCACCTCCTCAAGCAGTCTCTGCCGCCGCGTCTTCTGCGGCAGAGCTGCGTCCCTCCTCTTGCTGCTATCCAAATGACTCAGCGAGTGGAGGTAGACAATTTCACCGATCTTTACTAGTATCTCCTCAAGGGATTTGTGCTTTAGCACACACAAAAAAACATATTCTAAAACACTGGACAACATTGCGTCTAGTGACGCCCACTCTTCATTCTTAGTGGCATTAGGGAACTTGATCTTCACCTTTTCGGAAGGGTGCGTGGGTACGTGAAAGGTGGCACCATCACAAGTGACTGTGACAACTTGAGTTTTATCAGCTCTGTGGTTTCGCCCTGACTGATATCCTCCTGCGTCTTGTTAACCCTTTCGCAAGGGCTGCGCTGTCACACCTCATGTGACGCACTCCCGCACTTCTTCTTTCCAGCGTGAATTCTCATTCCCTTGAAGGACGGGAAGTTCCTACCACAAACACATGACCAGACTGGCCGTTGTTCTGAGCTCATGGTCGGTTGGACGGTCCGATTTGTATCCGTGTGGTCGCCAATGAATCCTTCTTTCGCCCCCGCTCTCGCAGGATTCTGGGGGTGTTTTTCTTTAGTTTGTCTTTCCATATTTGATTTGTTGTTGATGAGGCTTATACCGCGCCAGGGGTCATCAGTCCCTACCACTGTTACCTCTGGGCTGAATTGGTCTACCGCAGCAGTAGCCCGTCTCTCCAGGCATGTCTAGTGGACTAGCCACATGTTAGTCGTAAGAACTCCGACGAGGATCAAACACGGCAGGGGGCTTCAGATCGTCAGAAGGAAACCCCTTAACCAAGATATTTACTTATCTGCCTTCCCCTTGTTCTTTTCCCCACAATCTTGCCATTTGTCACCAAGTTCTCCAATTTATTTCTTCTCACAATGTGACCAAAAATATGTTGACTGTCTGCGTCTAAATTCACTAATAAGTTTACGGTTTTCATTTATTTCTTTTACGACTTGTTCATTGGTTTTTCTGTCTACAGTGGCATTCTTTACATATTCCCCAGAAACGACATTTCCACTGCCTCTAGATTTTTTTCCCCGGCTTGTCTCATTGTTTCATTTATTATACATGCGATATGTTATTAGACTGTGGCCTGTCCGTAGTCTGTAGATTGTAACATGTTCTTTTCGGTTTTATTGATCATATGCATCATCTTTCTGGTGACCTAGATGCTTTATAACTGTATATTCTAATTATATCTCTTGCATACAGGAATGCAAAGCTGGGAAATTTCCGCTGGTTACCTACCTCAGAGACAGATTAGATCTCGTGAAACCAACCGTCGCACCGCCAGAAACTGCTACTGTAATGATAGACACAACATCTGAGACACAAACAGATAACAATAGTGATCTGACAACAACGGCTGAAATAAATGGAGAACATGTACCAACAACAACACCAAGAACTATAACCGAACACAAGAAAAGGAAAGGCGTCTCAATCAGCATCCTAGGCTATATGCTGTTAATATCTGAGTTTATTATTGGGTACACTATTGGTTTCCTGTTCATGCGATTCGCTAGGGAGATGTATAATAAATCAACTAGGGAACCCATTGAGGCCACTGAGACAGTTACATAAATAAACACACATAGTTTTGTTTGGCGCTCACAGAAGGAGAAGAAGGAAGTAGAGACCAGAGGACTCACTAGACAACATAAAATCTGAAAGCTATAGTTACTGACCGGGATTCGAACCTGTCATCTCTAAATGAACACAACGCCTCGCCGTAGGCAAACGTATAAGCAATATAAATAGTTATAGTTGTGTGGCCGCGTGTGTAGAGAAGACGGACTTTCAATGGGCACTGTCTATCACATCTGTCGAAGATCTGTGCACAATTGTTGCTGAAGCTGGCCAATAGATTGTGGGAGATCAGTCCCTGTTACTGCAGTTGATGGAAGTGCGGGAAATAAGAAAATTGAATATGAAGATAGTTAACAAGACATTGCATTAGTAGTTGTGGTAGTACTCGTAGTAATAGTGGTAATGTTTGTAGTAGTAGTTGTAGTAGTAGTAGTAGTAGTAGTAGTAGTAGTAGTAGTAGTAGTAGTAGTAGTAGTAGTAGTAGTAGTAGTAGTAGTAGTAGTAGTAGTAGTAGTAGTAGTAGTAGTAGTAGTAGTAGTAGTAGTAGTAGTAGTAGTAGCAGCAGCAGCAGCAGCAGCAGTAGTATTAGTAGAGTGACGTTTAAAAAAATTCGACTTTTTTTTAAGCATCAGTAGACAAATATCTGTGAGCAAGTGCAGTTATTACACCAGGAATGTAACAGACACCAAGAACTTTAATATCACTACAACATTTATGGAATTCAATTAAACACAGCACTAGATATAAACCATCCTATTGTAACGTTACAGCTATAGTACTACTGTATTCATCAGAAGTATGGAGAACACAACGATTGCTATTAAACAGGACACATTCATTCATTGGTGCCCGCGCAGACTAGAGGAAATAAAGTAGTATGTCTAAATCACGAAGTCTGTGACGGACAAGATCAACATCACCACACGGCATGGACTATAACATGCCATACAGGCAGTCGGGTGGGTAACTATGCATCGTTATAGAATAATATCGATAGAAGGGCGCCAGTTCTTGCTTACAAAGTAATGTTGTTTTTGTTGTCTGATGTGTCTTTAAATAAACAATTGCAGTTACATGTAATTGTAGTTTGTAGTGCCTGGCTATCACTAACTACATATCAACTAGATTAAAAGTGATATTATACATATCAATGTATTTCATCGTGACCAAATCCCATCATGGAATTCTCATTGTCGGGCACACAATGTGTCAGTAAATATTGTAGCGCGGCTAGTGAACACATGCGATAGAAAATTAGTCTGAGAATGTTCTATTTTATACATGTAAATGTCTGGAAACTTCTAAAATAAATGAAATACTGTAAGGTTGTATTAATTCTCGTGATTTGTCAATTGTAATGTTGATACAAAGTAACATTGAATTATGTATGATTGATTAGTTAAACGTGTGTCTGTTATATTGATTTATTGACACATTTGGTAATTAATCGAATAATTGAAAATTTAATTGATCGTTTTGTTGGCTTATTAATTCTTTAATTCATTAACTTATTGATTTAGTGGCTGATTAATTGCATGACAGAGTGATTGATTGATTAACGAACTGATTTAATGATATATTAATTGAGTCACTGATTGACTACTTGACTGAGTCATTGATTAACTGATTTGCTGAATTATTTATTAATGGAATGGTTGATTGCTTGATCGTATTCAAATATGTGAGTTGAACATCCAGTGATCCGTCAGGACTATCATGTAGAGATCAAGCTAGGACAGGCAATGGAAGGTTCTTGTTCTTGGTGTCTAAGAATCTGGACGATTGCATCCCAGGCAAACGATTAGAGGATCCGTCCCTCTCGGCAAATGCTGTAAGGTATTTATGCTGATCAATGCGGTAGCAAGTTGTATTGGGCATGTGTCTTCTTATACGTCTCTAATAGCTGGAATCCTATTTCAATCCAAATTCAACTATACTTAAATAGATTGTTTCAACTGTCATTCCGTCTTAAAGTAACAGTTGTCCACAAATAGTTACCAGAACCACCTGTCATTGTGTCTTAAACTAACAGTTGCCCGTAGACAGTTACCAGAACAACCTGTCATTGTGTCTTAAACTAACAGCTTCACATAGATAGTAACCAGACCCACATTCCAGTGTGTCTTAAACTAACATTTGTCCATAGATAGTTACCACAACCACATGTCATTGTGTCTTAAACTAACAGTTGTCAATAGATAGTTACCAGAACAACCTGTCATTGTGTCTTAAACTAACAGTTATCCATAGATAGTTACCAGAACCACATGTCATTGTGTCTTAAAATAACTGCTGTCCATAGATAGTTACCAGAACCACATGCCATTGTGTCTTAAACTAACTGTTGTCCATAGATAGTCTTCCTCTTGGTCTGTTCCCATCGATCTTACCAGTTGTCACCAAGTTCTCAAATTCATTTCTTCTCATAACATGCCCAAACAATTTAGACTGTCTGCGTCTACTATCTCTAATCAGTTACGATCTTCATTTGTCTCTCGAAGGACCTGTTCATTGGTTTTTCTGGCTGTCCATGGTATTCTTTGCATTTTCCTCAGAAACCACATCTCTACAGCCATCAGATGTTTTTCAGCTTGACTGCTCATTGTCCAAGCTTCACATCCATATAAAAGTACAGGTTCTATGTAGCACCTCAACACTAACTTTCTCGTTTCAGTTGACATCTTTTTATTGGTCAGTATGTTTTTCATCTTGCTAAAGGCTATCTTAGACATGGCGATTCTTCTTCTAATCTCTTCAAGGCATCTCACATCAGATGTTATTACTGTTCCGAGATAATTGTACCTATTCACTTGATGAAGAATATTCCCAATTACTTGTATATTGCATTGTGGTATTTCGTTCTTCCTAGTGACGACTATAATATGTGTCTTTTTACAATTTAATTCTAACCCTAGTTGTTCACTGTGTGTAACAATCGCATCTACTAAATGTTGCAGGTCCTGTTCATTGTCTACAATGAAGACTGTATCGTCTGCATATCTAATGTTATTGATGCATCATCCCCCAATGTTTATTCCTTCCATATCTTCAATATTTCTGAAAATATTTTCACTGAACAGGGAAAACAGATCTGGAGACATTACACATCCCTGTCTTTCACCTCTCTTGATTGGCTGATATTGGCCTACTTCATTATCAACTCTTATGGTAGCTTGTTGTTTCCAATATATGTTTTTTAAAGTCTAAGGTCTTTTCCATCAATTTGTAGATCTTCATGCATCCTTATCATGTCGACATGTCTCACTTTATCGAAAGCCTTTGTGTAGTCAATAAAGCAAAGGTGTAGATCTTTGTTTACTTCTATAGATCGTTCAATTACGGTTCTCAGTAAATATACAGCATTTACTGTATCCTTTCCTTCTACAAATCCACATTGTTCTTCTCCTATTTCAGGTTGTATTTTCCTCCTAATTCTTTGCGTGATAATTCTTAGCAAAATTTTCGTAATGTGACTCATTATACTGATTGTTCGATGTTGATCACATTCCAAGGCTCCTGATTTCTTTGGGATTGCAATAAATACAGAATTACATAACTCCTGAGGTATATTTCCAGTATCATATATTGGATTAAGCAGACTGGTAACTTTATCTATTCCATATTCTTCTAAAGCATTAATCATTTCGGTTGTGACGCTGTCTGAACCGGAGGTCTTGCCAGATTTCATATGGTTAAGAGCATTCTGAACCTCCATCTTCAAAATTGCTGGTCCTTCATTATTATTTTGAACATCGATCGTGGTGTTCGTCTCTGTTGTCGTCATAAAGGTTTTTCACGTAATCTGACCATACATGTAAGATCTGATCTTTTTCTATTATTATTCTTCCATCTTTTGTCTTTAGCCAGCCTGCTGATGTACGTGTTCTTTGATTAGTAAGCTCCTGGATTCTTTTGTGCATTAATTTCGCATTTTTACTGTTGTGTTGTTTTTCAATTTCTTCGCAGTTTTTCTCAAGCCATGTTTCTTTTGCCTCCTTACATAAGGTTCTGACTTTTCTGTGAATTTCTTCATATTTAGCAGAATTATTTTTTGTTTTGTCTTCTTGTTTCCATTAGTTGTAAAATTTCTTCAGTCATCCATGTTTTACGGCCCACTTTCTTTAATTTTGGAATAGTTTTTTCTGCTGCACAACTGATTGAATTATTCAGCATTTCCCATTGATCATCTACATCTTGAAATAGGATCTCTAGATTAGACAATAAATCAAATTTGTTTTTTACTTCTATGTTAAAATTATCTTGTATTTCTTTGTCAGTTTTCAATTTGCACAAGTCATATTTAGGGTTTACTGCTATATACTTGACTTTCTTTAACTTTACCCTCAATGTGCCTGTAATTAATCTGTGATCACTGTAACAGTCTGCATTTGGAACTGTTGTTACGACTGTTAACGCATTTCGAAATCTTCTGTTAATCAGGATGTAATCTATCTGGTTTTTAATCCTGCTGTCTGGACTCCTCCATGTGCATACTCTTCTAGGATGCTGTTTAAACCCGGTGTTTCCTACAACCATTTCTTGTTCTTTTGCCCATTCTACAAGTCTGTATCCTCTTTCATTTCTTTCTCCCAAACCATGGTTACCTACACTGCTTCCATCGCCTTGATTTCCTATTTTTCCGTTGAAATCACCCATTATGATATTATTTCTGATGTTTTTGCAGTTCTTCAAAACAGACTCCATGTCGTTATAAAATGCCTCTATACTTTCTTCACTGCATTCACTTGTTGGGGCATATACTTGAATGATATTTATTTTAAAAGGTCTTCCGTTTAATTTTACTAATAGAACTCTGTCTGATACAGCTCGATATCCTTTGACAGAATTTGATGTTTGTTTATCTAATATAATGGCTACATTTCTTTGGCGTTCTTCTCCCCCGGAGTAAATAATCTTATAATCATCTCCTGTCCTCATCCCTGCCCCTTTCCATCTCGTTTCCGATATTCCTAATATGTTAATCTTCTCTCTCTCCATTTCTTGTTTGATGTTTTCTAATTTTCCATCTGCATTCATTGTTCTAACATTCCAAGTTCCTACTTTCAATGATATTAATCTTTTGCATCTAGTAGCCTGTTGACGGTCTGGAGTCACCTGGTGCGCATGACTATCCCTACCGGGCGAGGCTGCTCCTATGGAGCACCCATTTACGCCGTTTCTCTGATTATCGATGAGTCCACACATGATTTTCTTGGCATTTATAAAGAAGGTAGTTTGCCATTGCTTTCCTTCCTAGCAGTGACCATACTGGTCAGTGACCGTAGCCAATGTCTCCTCAAAAAAAGAGATCCTCTGCCTACCGTCGTGAAGGTGAAGACCATAACCTACAACTATCTGTCGGCTGCTCTACATCTTCATCCACCACCTGCACCCATGGCTTCACGTAACCCTGATCGGGGTGCTAAACGGGTACTCCACCTTGCCCAATGGTGTCCCGTAGGCTAGCGGAGGGAAGGAGGCGCCTTACTTCTCCTTTGTTAGGGGATACCCCTACCCCGCTACTCTGGTGGACACCAGAGATGGCGAATTCATGGAGAGAAAAGAGGGCGGCCATAAGGAATTGGCAGAGGGTGCGGACAGAGAACAACCAATTCAGTTGACACAAAATTTGGGGAGGCTGAAAGATATTAAAAAAAAAAAAAAGTAAAGGTGAAGGATTTTAAACTCCAGGTTCCTCCGAAGTCGGAGAGTATCTGCCTGCACGGCGAGGAACCACCTGTCTGCACACCAATAAGCCAGACATGGGACAACGGATACTCACACACACCTCAGGTCTTGTATGACATCACACTGATGTTGGACAACAAGATGCCTTCATCCGACATACAGGACTTCGCGTTGGAGCTCAAGCCAACGAACACAAGCAAGCAAGCAAACTCCAGGTAACAGATCCGAAAAGGTTTAATTCGGGAGCCGGTCGTTCAGAAAGCAATGGCAAACTACTGAACGTAACAATTGCCTAGTACATCAACAGCAGCTGAAAAATTCTTGTGTTGACGGCAACGTCCCGTAAGGGATACGCAACAAAAAATCCACATCACAGATGGTATAGAAAAACTATTACCCCAACCCCAAAATAATAGAGAAAATCACAACTTATATCTTAATATAGCAAAAACAAGGATACTGCACATAGATAAAATTGATATGGAGAAATAAATATATGTTAATGAGTAAACAATTGAGGTTGGGGGTAATTTCGAATATTGTAGGTCATTGATTACCAAAAAATGGTGCCACAGTGAAAGAAATTAAAAGGCGAATATCTATTCACATCAAAACCTAAACAACTGAGTAAAATATGGCGTGGGACCTACAAACATTAGATTTTTAAGAGCATGCATCTTTCCTATTGCAACATACATCTGTGAGATCTGGACACTTACTAAACAAATTGAACAGCGCATACATGCCTTTGAATATAAATGTTATAGACATGTTCTAAGAATGTTAATCTTAATCATAACTGGATATAGAAAAGAACGAATGCATCCATGCGACAAGAGCTGGATATTGAAAAGGGTTGGCTACTAAAGAGGATAAAACCAAGGAAATTGAAATATTATAGTGCCGCTGGGGAGGCATCTGGCAGCACCGCTGGTGCCTGTATAGTCCAAAGCGAGAGTGACAATCTCTGTCACAGTTTCTGCATCTGTAAGTCGAGGCAGGTCCCGCAGTAAGTGACTGCGTTTTAACCTGTGCCGCCTATCCTCAGTTTGTTGAATTAGATAGCGCTCAAAGAGCACCAGTCCCTTACGTACATCTCTATACCAGGAACGTGTCTGTTGCAACTCTTTCCCACGTGTCTGGGTCTATGCCAAGGGTTTTAATAACTTGTTTACATATATCCCTATATCGCATTTGGGGTCTTCCGGTTGGCCTCTTTCCTGTGGCTAGTTCTTTGTATAGAAAATCTTTGGGAGGACGCTCATATTCCATTCGAGATACATTGCCCAGCCACCGGAGGCGTCTCTGCTTGAGGAGGGAGTGCACTGTGGTAATATCCGCTCTTTCAAACACTTGTTTGTTTATTATGTGGTCTTTCCATGATATGCCCAGGATACGCCTCAGACATCTCACGTGGAAGGAATTCAACTTTCTTTCCTGCCGTGAGTACAGAGTCCAGGATTCAGACCCATAGATTAATGTGCTAACAACACAAGCTTTATATACTTGAACTTTTGTACGCTCTGTTAGTCTATTATTCTCACACACTCTCTTAGTTAGCCTGGAAAGTGTTGTGGCTACCTTCTCAATATCACTTCTTATACACAACTACTATTACTGCTTCTAATACACAAGTACTATCATTGGTTTTTGTCGTATTGACAGATGATTGTTTGTTAAAATGTGCTTCAAAACGGCGTAATAATTACAACCCATGGCGGCAGCGAATGTGACTGATCAGACCAATTCATGCTGTAAATTTTCGTCTACAATGGATGCATGTGATCATATGATCATTTCCACCATAACGCACCATCTTATGTCTTTCAAACTCAATGTGTGATATATCTGCAATAATTTGCTCCTTTTTCTGTATTCCATTTCCGATATTTGCCTTTCATAGAACACGTTGAGTGGCCTGCTCCCAATGTGCATTATAAATGTCTGTATCAATCACGTCCCACTTACACACATCTTAGTATCGTAGTAGAGGCCGACTCTGAGATCTCGTACCCATCTATAATTCACTAAAAAAAAGTGGTCCTTTGGCATTCTACCATCCATCCCCCTAACGTGTCCTATCCATCTAAGTCTACGAAGACTGAGCATGGAATAAACCGTTACACAACCTGATCTTTCCAATACTTCAGTATTTGTGATTTTGTCTTGCCACTTAATACCAAGAATTCTTCGCAGACACCGCATATGAAAGCTGTTTAAACGTTTTTCTTGGAGTGAGAAAGTTGACCAGACTTCATTGCCATAGAGAAGAGTACTAAGGATACAGGCTTGATAGACAAGGACTTTTGTTTTGGCAGTAAGCTTCCTGTTCTCCCAGACTCTTTTTTTTTAACCTGTTCATAGCTGTTGCTGCCTTACCAATCCGGATGTTGATTTCCTGATCTATGGATAGTTTGCTATTTACCACTGATCCTAGATATGTAAAATGGTCTACCATCTCTAGTTCGGCGTCGTCAATAAAGTTTGATGCTACCCTATGTGCACCTTGTAACATCATCTGAGTATTCTTTGCACTAATGTTTAAACCGAATTCAGAATAAGCATTGGAGAATGCAGACAGTAGACGGTGTAAAGTCTTCCTCATAGTAGGTCGTATTTGCAGCATCATCTGCGAACAGCATCTCTCTTGACAGATACCCAACCTCAACAATTTTGTACTTGAGGCTTTCAAATCTCTGGCATTGTAGAGGCCGACCATCTGAGCGTGAGTGACTGTATATACCGTGCCATCCTGTATTAGGCGAAAGGGCATACTTCAGTGGAGGAGATGGAAGTTATTAGCAAAAGGAGAGTGGCAGCTGGTCCACAACCTAGCTTGCTGACTCACAAACACTCGTTGGATAAATTTCCAAACTTCATTCTGAATTGCAGAAGAACCCACCGCAACCCACGACGTAACGATCTGTCTCCGCGAACCACAGAAACGGCCCTTACTAGTCGGGACGTGATTATCCCGACACCTCTGTTGCATTGACGCACCCTCAATGTTGTGGAAGATTTTCTAACACAAAGTGGAACAGAAAAGTTTGGTTTTAGGCAGACCAATCTTCTATTAGTCCCCGAATAGACACTCATCACTGACGTGACTGAGCACAAATGAAATGCCGGTCGATGAAGGCAATAAACAGTTGCTGATTATGTTTACAACAATTTTTCTTGCATTGTCCAATGAGAATACCATGTCAGATGGTAGTAAGCGTTTTTCCGTCAAAAACGGTCTAAGATGTATTATTCTGGTAGACTTGAACTCTACAGACTTAAAAGTCATCGCAGAAAGCAATTCGTAGCAAATACTTGCAATTACTTTCCAAACGACACACATTAAACTACGACTAATACAGAGGGTGTATTCAAATGAAATATACAGCGTTAAATGTTTTAAAAATGGTGAATATGTTCTGAAAATGTAGAACAAATGTTATCATATTTTGGTTGTAGTCCGCAGCTGCATTCACTGCAAGTCCCCCAGACACCAATATCATTGAAGCTTAGGATTCCTGATACGACAAAATCTCTCTGGTGTCGATATGAGTAATCACTCATAGGGATCACTATCTGTTTGCCTGACGCCTACATCGTAAACTGTCTACACAGAAGTCCTATAGCCGTTTTTGAACCTTCTAGTCCACTTATCATAACACCTTTGCTGTTAACTGACAGGAGAGTCATGGGCATCACAACATTAAGATGAACAGGCGAATAATGCTGTGACTTCTAAAATGTTTATAGCAAGTTCTAATTAGAAATCTTGGGTAAACGAAAAGAACAAATAGCATCCATTATGACTTCAAGAACTGCATTTGATAATGGAAAAGCGCTAGGTGTTATATAAGAGACAATAAAAACAAGAGAAGGATGTTAATTATTTATGGTCACGAAAAAACAAAAAAAAAAAAAACAAAACATTGAAACATCCACGAAAGTTGTAGAGATGAACAAGGATCATGGAGGGTGATATTGCCTGAGGGAAGTAGAGGAAGGGCAAGCCAAAAAGCAGAAATGGGTGCAGTGATGTGGCGGATGATTTCTCAGTATGGTGTATCGGACGCACTGCGACTCTTGCTTTTGATCGAGAGGTTTTCCGGAAGGGTGTTAAGGGAGCGAGGTTCTGCAAAGGACATGCTACTGAATGAATGAATGAATGAATGAATGAACGAATGAATGAATGAATACTTCTAACACACATCTGAAGCCGGTAAGCGATATGCGTCAAGTATGAGAATGATTTCCTTACCAACCCCACAGCTTATACAGGCATGGCACTAGATGACGAGTATATTGCACTACTACTAGGAGAGTTCGTCTTGTTCTCACTGGTGCGCACGGTCACCCACATCATTAATGTCCAGAGCCATATTTTGTTTACGTGTATGATGGACAGAATGCTGTTGTAGTATAGTGCGAATGATGTGTAGAATGGCCGTTGTGTCTTTCCAGCCTGGCATGTTGGTATAGAGACTCAGGGTCTAACATAGCTGTCGATTAACGGTAGAAGGAGCGATCTGTCAACAGTATATTGGATGGGGTAATGTTTGAACAAATCTGACCACAGAATGTAAATCCCCCACACAACTACGGATTTCGATGAGGAATATCAATAATATACTTCTCAATTGAATCGTAAAAACTGGTGAATTGCCCAATGGGTGTTAGTTGAGAATTGGATTGGCTTGTCTTTGGATTGTTGACGTATTAGATTTGATTAGGTTGGAACAAATGGACAATAAGGCCTCGGCCTGGACTGGCTCCGGCTCTTGAAAAAGGCAACTATAGGGATCTTGGAAACTATGCTCAGCACACCTCCTCGGTTGGTTGGCCTTGGTTGCGTGTGGGCTGGGTTGGCTTACTGGTTGTTTGAGTGTTGGTTTGGTTTTGTTTGGTCATTTACAAGGCTTGGTTGGACTTGGTTAGATGGCATATGATGTCATGATTATATCTCCAGTATCATCATTTTGCTAGTTTCCGCCACGTCTGGGTAACTTTATCTATCCATAAATTCTTTTAAAGCATTAATCATTTCTGGTTATGTGACATGAACATAGGCACTGCACCGGTGGGTCTTTCCAACGTGTTCTTTCATATGGTGTAGAGCATAATCAAAAAAAAAAAATGAACCTCCGTCTTACAAGATTAATGGGTCTTTAATAACTTCATATAAATTATTTTGGATATCATAAAAAAAACGGCCTGTTTCTATTTCTCTGTATAATCATCATGTAAGGATTATGTCATATAATCTTACACCAAACATGTTCTCACAATCGGGATCATTTTTTCCTTACTATGATTTTTCTCACTCTTTTATCTTTAGGCAGGTGGCTGATGATATTGTTCTTTGATTAGATTAGAGAGCTGTCAACCTGTATAAACTTCCTTGCTGTTGCATTTTATTCGTTAATATTTCTAATTTTACTCTGTTGTTATTGTTTTTGCAATTTATATCAGAAATTTTTCCTATACTGGCATGATCTTTTGCCCGCTCCTTACCCAATGTTTTCTGGACATTTCTAATGAATGTCATTCACAATTTGGCAGGATTATTTTTGTTCTGGATAAACAAAATTCTTTCCTTGTTTTCATTTAGTTGTAAAATTTCTTCAGTCATTCTATGTCTATAAACGATCGATCTCCACTTTCTTTTAATTTTGAATCAGATGTTGTCCACCCAGCGCAAACCAAAATGGCTGAATTCTGTCTAATTTACAAAACATTATGACACCCAAAAGGCATACCATCCACATCTTGAAATTAGTGATCTTCTAGAGTCGAGGGAGCCATATACGTCAAGATAATGTGTGCTTGTACTTACTATGTTACAATTATCTATGCATTGTTTTTGTCATTTTTTTGTCCAATTTGCACAATGTATATGTAAGGTGGTTTTCCTGTTGTATACTTGGACGTTCATTTTTAAAACCGTTCCTTTAATGTGCCTGTGATTAATCTGTGATCACTATAACGAGAGTGTTGGCATTGGGTGACGTGATTTTACAACTGTTAACGCATTTCAATTATACCGTGTGAGACAGGGATGTAACTGTCTCCAGAATGCTTCCCGTGAACCGGGTGAA
>JACEFZ010018153.1:0-58316 GCA_014155875.1 Cepaea nemoralis | reverse complement strand
TTTTTCCCCCTTTTGAAATTTTTTTTTTCCCTTTGGGCCTTAAATTAATTTGGGGTCCCCTTTCACGGGGTTTTTTTTAGGCCTTTTTTTAAAAGGGAAAAAGAAGACCCCAAAATCACACACTTGTAAGGTTTCTCTCCTGTATGTTTCTCTAGGGACTTCAAATGCAGATAGTAAAAAACCACAATCCCCCTTGAAAGGGTTTCTCTCCTTATGTTTCTCCTATGGACATTCAAGTGCTAGGTCCGTAAGGAACACCACAAATTATCACACTTGTAAGGTTTCTCTCCTGTATGTGTTACTCCTATGGACCTTCAGATGGCCAAGTTGAGTAAAAGAAGTACCACAATCATCACACTTGTAAGGTTTCTCTCCTGTATGTGTTCTCTTATGGGTCTTCAGATGGTCAAGCTTCATAAAAGAAGTACCACAAACATCACACTTGTAAGGTGTCTCTCCTGTATGTCTTCGCATATGATGCTTCAAAGCTCTAATTTCAATCAAAGAAGCACCACAATCATCACACATGTAAGGTCTCACTCCTGTATGCGTTTTCTTATGGTACTTCAGACTGTTAGCACAAGCATAACCAGCACCACAATAATCACACTTGTAAGGTTTCTCTCCTGTATGCATTCTCTTATGGGCCTTCAGATTGCTAGTTATAGTATAGGAAACACCACAATCATCACACTTGTAAGGTTTCTCTCCTGTATGTGTTCTCTTATGGACCTTCAGATGGCCAAGTTGAGTAAAAGAAGTGCCACAATCATCACACTTGTAAGGTTTCTCTCCTGTATGTGTTCTCCTATGGAGTTTCAGATTGCTAGTTTCAGTAAAGGAAACACCACAAATATCACACTTGTAAGGTTTCTCTCCTGTATGTGTTCTCTTATGGACCTTCAGATGGCCAAGGTGAGTAAAAGAAGTGCCACAATCATCACACAGGTAAGGTTTCTCTCCTGTATGTGTTCTCCTATG
Organism: Cepaea nemoralis; assembly: GCA_014155875.1. Taxonomy (NCBI): domain Eukaryota; kingdom Metazoa; phylum Mollusca; class Gastropoda; order Stylommatophora; family Helicidae; genus Cepaea; species Cepaea nemoralis. Next base: position 57,335 of record JACEFZ010018153.1, on the reverse strand, counting down.
GTCTTTCAGACTGCTAGGTTCAGTAAAGGAAACCCACAAATATCACACTTGTAAGGTTTCTCTCCTGTATGTGTTCTCCTATGGACATACATAGTGCTAGGTCCAGTAAAGGAAACACCACAAAGATCACACTGGTAAGGTTTCTCTCCTGTATGTGTTCTCCTATGGACATACAGAGTGCTAGGTTCAGTAAAGGAAACACCACAAATATCACACTTGTAAGGTTTCTCTCCTGTATGTGTTCTCCTATGGACATACAGAGTGCTAGGTTCAGTAAAGGAAACACCACAAATATCACACTTGTAAGGTTTCTCTCCTGTATGTGTTCTCCTATGGACATACAGAGTGCTAGGTTCAGTAAAGGAAACACCACAAATATCACACTTGTAAGGTTTCTCTCCTGTATGTGTTCTCCTATGGACATACAGAGTGCTAGGTTCAGTAAAGGAAACACCACAAATATCACACTTGTAAGGTTTCTCTCCTGTATGTGTTCTCCTATGGACATACATAGAGCTAGGTCCAGTAAAGGAAACACCACAAATATCACACTGGTAAGGTTTCTCTCCTGTATGTGTTCTCCTATGGACATACAGAGTGCTAGGTCCAGTAAAGGAAACACCACACATATCACACTGGTAAGGTTTCTCTCCTGTATGTGTTCTCCTATGGACATACAGAGTGCTAGGTCCAGTAAAGGAAACACCACAAATATCACACTTGTAAGGTTTCTCTCATGTATGTGTTCTCCTATGGACATACAGAGTGCTAGGTCCAGTAAAGGAAACACCACACATATCACACTTGTAAGGTTTCTCTCCTGTATGTGTTCTCTTATGGGCCTTCAGATGGCCAAGTTGAGTAAAAGAAGTACCACAATCATCACATTTGTAAGGTTTCTCTCCTGTATGTGTTCTCTTATGGGCCTTCAGATGGTCAAGATTAGTAAAAGAAGTACCACAAACATCACACTTGTAAGGTTTCTCTCCTGTATGTGTTCTCTTATGGGTCTTCAGATGGTCAAGCTTCATAAAGAAGAACCCACAACATCACAACTTGTAAGGTGTCTCTCCTGTATGTCTTCGCATATGATGCTTCAAAGCTCTAATTTCAATCAAAGAAGCACCACAATCATCACACATGTAAGGTCTCACTCCTGTATGCGTTTTCTTATGGTACTTCAGACTGTTAGCACAAGCATAACCAGCACCACAATAATCACACTTGTAAGGTTTCTCTCCTGTATGCATTCTCTTATGGGCCTTCAGATTACTAGTTATAGTATAGGAAACACCACAATCATCACACTTGTAAGGTTTCTCTCCTGTATGGTGTTCTCTTATGGACCTTCAGATGGCCAAGTTGAGTAAAAAGAAGTGCCACAATCATCACACTTGTAAGGTTTCTCTCCTGTATGTGTTCTCCTATGGACATACAGAATGCTAGGTCCAGTAAAGGAAACACCACACATATCACACTTGTAAGGTTTCTCTCCTGTATGTGTTCTCCTATGGGCCTTCAGATGGCCAAGTTGAGTAAAAGAAGTACCACAATCATCACATTTGTAAGGTTTCTCTCCTGTATGTGTTCTCTTATGGGCCTTCAGATGGTCAAGTTTAGTAAAAGAAGTACCACAAACATCACACTTGTAAGGTTTCTCTCCTGTATGTGTTCTCTTATGGGCCTTCAGATGGCCAAGTTGAGTAAAAGAAGAGCCACAATCATCACACTTGTAAGGTTTCTCTCCTGTATGTCTTCTCATATGGTACTTCAAACTGCTAGCATAAGTAAAAGAAGAGCCACAATCATCACACTTGTAAGGTTTCTCTCCTGTATGTGTTCTCCTATGGACATTCAAAGTGCTAGGTCCAGTAAAGGAAACACCACAAATATCACACTTGTAAGGTTTCTCTCCTGTATGTGTTCTCCTATGGACCTTCAGATGGCCAAGTTGAGTAAAAGAAGTACCACAATCATCACACTTGTAAGGTTTCTCTCCTGTATGTGTTCTCTTATGGGTCTTCAGATGGTCAAGCTTCATAAAAGAAGTACCACAAACATCACACTTGTAAGGTGTCTCTCCTGTATGTCTTCGCATATGATGCTTCAAAGCTCTAATTTCAATCAAAGAAGCACCACAATCATCACACATGTAAGGTCTCACTCCTGTATGCGTTTTCTTATGGTACTTCAGACTGTTAGCACATGCATAACCAGCACCACAATAATCACACTTGTAAGGTTTCTCTCCTGTATGCATTCTCTTATGGGCCTTCAGATTGCTAGTTATAGTATAGGAAACACCACAATCATCACACTTGTAAGGTTTCTCTCCTGTATGTGTTCTCTTATGGACCTTCAGATGGCCAAGTTGAGTAAAAGAAGTGCCACAATCATCACACTTGTAAGGTTTCTCTCCTGTATGTGTTCTCCTATGGACATACAGAATGCTAGGTCCAGTAAAGGAAACACCACAAATATCACACTTGTAAGGTTTCTCTCCTGTATGTGTTCTCCTATGGGCCTTCAGATGGCCAAGTTGAGTAAAAGAAGTACCACAATCATCACATTTGTAAGGTTTCTCTCCTGCATGTGTTCTCTTATGGGCCTTCAGATGGTCAAGTTTAGTAAAAGAAGTACCACAAACATCACACTTGTAAGGTTTCTCTCCTGTATGTGTTCTCCTATGGACCTTCAGATGGCCAAGTTGAGTAAAAGAAGCACCACAATCATCACATTTGTAAGGTTTCTCTCCTGTATGTGTTCTCCTATGGACTTTCAGACTGCCAGGTTCAGTAAAGGAAACAGCCACAAATCATCACACTTGTAACGGTTTCTCTCCTGTATGTCTTCTCATATGGTACTTCAAACTGCTAGCATAAGTAAAAGAAGAGCCACAATCATCACACTTGTAAGGTTTCTCTCCTGTATGTGTTCTAATATGGACATTCAGAGTGCTAGGTCCAGTAAAGGAAACACCACAAATATCACACTTGTAAGGTTTCTCTACTGTATGTGTTCTCCTATGGGCCTTCAGATGGTCAAGTTGAGTAAAAGAAGTACCACAATCATCACATTTGTAAGGTTTCTCTCCTGTATATGTTCTCTTATGGGCCTTCAGATGGGTAAGTTTAGTAAAAGAAGTACCACAAACATCACACTTGTAACGTGTCTCTCCTGTATGTCTTCGCATATGATGCTTCAAAGCTCTAATTTCAATCAAAGAAGCACCACAATCATCACACATGTAAGGTCTCTCTCCTGTATGTGTTTTCTTATGGTACTTCAGACTGTTAGCACAAGCATAACCAGCACCACAATAATCACACTTGTAAGGTTTCTCTCCTGTATGCATTCTCTTATGGGCCTTCAGATTGCTAGTTATAGTATAGGAAACACCACAAATATCACACTTGCAAGGTTTCTCTCCTGTATGTTTTCTCATTTGACACTTCAAAGTACTTATTTGAATAAAAGAAGCATCACAATCATCACACATGTAAGGTCTCTCTCCGGTAATGTTCTCTTATGTTTCTTCAGACTACCAGTTCCAGCAAAAGTAGACACATTTTCTGACATTTGACAACAATTTTCATGATTTACTGATGCCTTACAACTGTTCTCAACCATTATTGATTCTGAGTTGCTGTTCCCCGCCATTTATTGAATGATGCTACCCCCAGCTATGTCTACCATTTTACTGAAGCTGTGACTCCTGTCCTCACACACAACATCTGATAGTTCTTGCTTCACAACCTTCATGTCTATGCTGTCATGTGTCCACTTTTGTGAATGCTCTTGTATGGAGAGGTAGGGACTACTTAGAGACCATGAGTGTGTTTCTGAAACACAAAAAAAGTAAATAATTAATAGCCTCATGAATATACAAGGTATTGAACATATGTGTATGTGTAATCAAACAGGCAAACATCGCAGCTATAGACAATCAATTTCAAGTGATGGAAAGATGGAGAAGAATGATGAATGTGCTCATGTATGATCTAAGCTGATGTACGTTCTAAGCTGATGTATGATCTAAGCTGATGTATGATCTAGGCTGATGTATGATCTAAGCTGATGTATGATCTAGCCTGGTGTATGATCTAGCCTGGTGTATGATCTAGGCTGATGTATGATCTAGGCTGATGTATGATCTAGCCTAATGTATGATCTAAGCTGATGTATGATCTAGGCTGATGTATGATCTAGGCTGATGTATGATGTAGGCTGATGTATGATGTAGGCTGATGTTTAATTCTAGACTGATGTTTGATCTAGGCTGTTTGATCTAGGCTGATGTATGATCTAGCCTGATGTTTGATATAGATTGATGTATGTACTAGGCTGATGTATGATCTGGGCTGATGTTTGATCTAGCCTGATGTATGATCTAGGCTGATGTTTGATTCTAGGCTGATGTGTGATCTAAGCTGTTATATAATCTAGGCTGATCTATGGTCTAAGCTGAAGTATAATCTAGGCTGATGTATTATCTAGTCTGATGTATGATATAGATTGATTATGATCTAGGCTGATGTTTGATTCTAGGCTGATGTTTGATCAAAGCTGTTATATGATCTAGGCTGATCTATGGTCTAAGCTGAGGTATAATCTAGGCTGCTGTATTATCTAGTCTGATGTATGATATAGATTGATATATGATCTAGGCTGATGTATGATCTAGGCTGATGTATGATTTAGATTGATTTATGATCTAGGCTGACGTATGATCTAAATTGATGTATGATGTAAACTGATGTATGATCTAGATTGATGTATGATGTAAGCTGATGTATGATCTAGACCAGTGGTTCTCAACCTTTTTTGGCCCGTTCCCCCCTTCACCATATTTTCAGAACGTCCATTTCCCCCCCCCCCCCCCCCCCCCCCCCCCCCTCCCCCTCCAACTTTCCAAAATTGTCAGCCTCAAAGGTGCATTAAAAATAATATGCCTATAATAGTGAAAATACTTATTTTCTTCCATAGTTGTACATAACCTTCACATGTAAAGATACATTTTATAGTGTAGTTTTCTACAGTTAATAGCAAATGAATATGCTGATGGATATTAAAACTTAAATAGAAGCATTTTTACATTCGCAATATTTTATTAAAACACAACATTAATCATACTACAATAAACAAACACTTAAAACGTCAAAGAATTGTAGCTTAATATACGACACCAGGATGCCAGAAAATTGTGCTTCATCAAACAAAACGCTCATTACAAAACCTGGATATTGTAGGTTTGTAATTTAAATGAAAATTGTAATCAATGAGAACACTGTGATTGTTTTTCACGCAGCAATTCTGAAATACGCAGAGGAGTGCTTGAAAGGGCACAGCGGAGATCGTTTTCAACATCTAATCTGTTGCGTCGTTTCGTTTTAATTTCTAGCAGAGCTGAAAAGCCTGACTCACAAAGATATGTTGACGCAAATGGAAGAAATGCACGGATTGCTTTTTCTGCCACTTTTGGGTATGAACCGCACATTAAAGGCCAAAATTCCGTGATTGGTTTCTCACTGAACACATCCCTTGCCCCCGAATCATTTTTCAGCTCCAGAAATTCATCTTGACAATCATCAGAAACCTTTTCAACTGATAATTTGAATGGGTTTCGCACCAAATCCAGCTCATCATCATGAAGTTCAGGAAAATATCGCTCAAATTCATTTTCTAGCGCTGTCAAATGCTGCACAATTTCGTTTTTTGCACATTGTGGAAGTACTTGGTCTTTACCATCAACAACGAGAACGGATGACAGCTTCTCAAACATTGCAACATTTGTCATATTGACCTTTCTTTTCCAGTTTTCCAGCTTGCTCATAAAAGCTCTCAAGGCATCCACAAATTGTATGATATTTGTATTCCTTCCTTGCATCTGAAGATTGAGTTTATTTAACTGCTAAAAAATATCAACTAAATAGGCAAGGCGCATGATCCATTCCTCATCATCCAGCCAGGCGAAAAAGTCCATCTTATCCTGAACTTCAAAAAATTATTTGAGCTCATCTCTCAGCTCATACACAGTTACATACCTCTTGACAGCCATCGAACATTTGTGTGGAAAAGAAGCAAATGGCGGCCTGCATCCATGTCAACGCATAACTGCTTAAAAAGCCATGAGTTGAGAGCTCCTCCTTTGATAAAATTCACTATCTGAACGGTTTGATCCAAAACCTTCCCCAAAGGAGCTGGAAGTGTTTTGGAGGCCAGTGCTTGACGATGGATCATGCAATGAATGCCTTTCACTTTTGGGGCACGTTTCTTCACACTAACTTGAAATCCCGATTTGGTCCCCAACATAGCTGATGCTCTATCTGTACAGCACCCACACATATTATCCCATAAAAGATTTTCTGTTTCAAGGAAAGATTAAACCTTTTCCAAAATATCAGAGGCCATGGTAGTTGTTTCAAGAGGAGAACAAAAAAGAAGTTCTTCTTTAAATTATCCTGAATGCACATACCTTGCAACCACCATCAACTGAGAACACGATGCCACATCAGTCGATTCATCAATTTGAATTGAATAGAGCCCAAATGCTGCAGACTTGATCTCTTGCCCAACTTGATCCTTGATGTCATTGGCCATATCGCTGATTCTCTTGTGAACAGTGTCGTTTGATAGTGAAACCGCTGCAAGTTTTTTCTCTGATTCATTTCCCAACACAATTTCCACCATCTTGAGACAACAAGGTTTGATCAAAGATTCCCCCAATTGTATGTGGTTTTTTCTGCTTCGCTATCTCCAGTGCTACGACATAGGAAGCTTCAGTAACCTTTTGGTTTTTTTCTTGGAATACCCCTGTTAAATCGAGTCTCATCCTTTTGGCAGCATTCCCAAGACGTTCAAAATAGGTTTTGTTCTTGTCCTTGTATTGAGGATGAACATTCAACAAATGATTCCTCGACTGTGTCAGTTTCATAGAATCATTTGACAAACTTTTACTACAAATAAAACACTGAGGTCGTTCTTCTCCGTTGATGACGATATTTGTGAATCCATAATTCAGATAAGACAGGTCATCCTTTCGTTTCTTGACACTCATCATGGGCTTCAGATTCTGTGTTGGTTTGTGTGTGTGTGTGTGTGTGTGTGTGTGTGTGTGTGTGTGTGTGTGTGTGTGTGTGTGTGTGTATGTGGGTGTACGTATATATGTGTGGGTGTGTGTATACATGTGTGTGGGTGTTTATGTGTGTTGATCTTGACTTTTTCGTTTTATATTTACAGAATCTGAAGCCCTTGATGAGTTTCACAAAAAAAAGAAGAAAGAAAGTACGATTTTTCATGTTTGCAATATGGATTCATAAATATCGTCATAAACGGAGAAGAACGACCTCAGTGTGTTATTTGTAGTAAAAGTTTGTCAAATTATTCTATGAGACTAACAAAGTTGAGGAAACATTTGTTGAATGTTCATCCTCAACACAAGGACAAAACACACAAGGACAAAACCTATTTTGAAAGTCTTGGGCATGCTGTCAAAAGGATGAGACTGGATTTAACAGGGGCATTCCAAGAAACAAACCAAAAGGTTACTGAAGCTTCCTATGTCATAGCATTGGAAATAGCGAAGCAGAAAAAAAAAAACCACATACAATCGGGGAAACTTTGATCAAACCTTGTTGTCTCAAGATGGTGGAAATTGTGTTGGGAAATGAATCAGAGAAAAAACTTGCAGCGGTTTCACTATCAAACGACACTGTTCAAAGGAGGATCAGCGATATGGCCAATGACATCAAGGATCAAGTTGTGCAAGAGATCAAGTCTGCAGCATTTGGGCTCTATTCAATTCAAATTGATGAATCAATGATGTGGCATCGTATTCTCAGTTGATGGTGTTTGCAAGGTATGTGCATTCAGGATCATTTAAAGAAGAACTTCTTTTTTGTTCTCCTCTTGAAACAACTACCAAGGCCTCTGATATTTTGGAAAAGGTTTAATCTTTCCTTGAAACAGAAAATCTTTTATGGGATAATATGTGTGGGTGCTGTACAGATAGAGCACCAGCTATGTTGGGGACCAAATCGGGATTTCAAGTTAGTGTGAAGAAACGTGCCCCAAAAGTGAAAGGCATTCATTGCATGATCCATCGTCATGCACTGGCCTCCAAAACACTTCCAGCTCCTTTGGGGAAAGTTTTGGATCAAACTGTTCAGATATTGAATTTTATCAAAGAAGGAGCTCTCAACTCACAACTTTGTAAGCAGTTATGCGTTGACATGGATGCAGGCCACCATTTGCTTCTTTTCCACACAAATGTTCGATGGTGGTCAAGAGGAAATGTAACTGCACGAGTATATGAGCTGAGAGACGAGCTCAAATTATTGTTTGAAGTTCAGAGTAAGATGGACTCTTTTGCCTGGCTGGATGATGAGGAATGGACCATGCGCCTTGCCTATTTAGTTGATAGTTTTGAGCAGTTGAATAAACTCAATCTTCAGATGCAAGGAACATATCATACAATTTGTGGATGCCTTGAAAGCTTTTATGAACAAGCTGGAAAACTGGAAAAGAAAGGTTAATATGACAAATGTTGCAATGTTTGAGAAGCTGTCATCCGTTCTCGTTGTTGATGGTAAAGACCAAGTACTTCAACAATTTGCAAACAAATGAAATTTTGCAGCATTTGACAGCGCTAGAAAATGAATTTGAGCGATATATTCCTGAACTTAGTGATGATGAGCTGGATTTGGTGCGAAACCCATTCAGATTATCAGTTGAAAAGGTTTCTGATGATTGTCAAGATGAATTTCTGAAGCTCAAATATGATTCGGGAGCAAGAGATGTGTTTGATGAGAAACCAATCACAGAATTTTGGCCTTTGATGTGCGATTCCTACCCAAAAGTGGCAGAAAAAGCAATCCGTGCATTGCTTCCATTTGCGTCATCATATCTTTGTGAGTCAGGCTTTTCAACTCTGCTGGAAATTAAAACTAAACGACGTAATAGATTAGATGTTGAAAATGATCTCCGCTGTGCCCTTTCAAGCACTCCTCCACGTATTTCAGAATTGCTGCCGGAAAAACAATCACAGTGTTCTCATTGATTACAATCTTTATTTAAATTAAGTTAATTACAAATCTACAATATCCCGGTTTTGTAATGAGCGTTTTGTTTGATGAAGAACAATTTTCTGGCATTCTGGTATCATAAATTAAGCTACAATTCTTTGACGTTTTAACTGTTTGTTTATTGTAGTATGATTAATGTGGTGTTTTAATAAAATATTGTGAGCATGGGCAATCACTTGTCCTGACAGTCGGAAATGGCTGTCAAAGGCAGAGTTAAAAGACCACCATGTGAATGTGGAAGGCAAGGGGAAACCACCACATCATCTTCCCAAGATTTCATGGTGACACACATTTCAGATATAGTGAACAACGTTAATGGCTGTCTTAGGACATCCTCGTCCGGTAGGGACAGTCATGAGCCACAGGTGACACCAGACCGTCATCCAGCTACTGATGGCAAAACTAAAACTATAACTAAACTAAATAAATTTAGAGTAGGAACATGGAATGTTAGGACATTAAATGAGCTAGGAAAGTTAAACAATGTTCTAAGAGAAATGGAAAACATGAAAATGAATATACTTGGCATAAGTGAGATGAGATGGAAGGGATCAGGCAAAATTATAACTGACAAACACACAATAATTTATTCTGGAGGGGACACACATGAAAAAGGTGTAGGAATAATATTTGATGAAAAAACAGCCAAATCTATGAATGGATACTGGTGTATTTCAGATAGAGTTATAATGGTCAAAATCAAAGGCAAAAAAATAGATATAAATATTATACAAGTGTATGTACCAACAACAAGCAGTAGTGATGAAGAAATACAACACTTTTACGACGAAACAGAAATGGCAATAGCTCACATTGGATCACAAGAAATAAAAATAATACTGGGAAATTTTAATGCAAAAGTAGGAAAAGGGAAAATAGAGGATATATTGGGGAATTATGGTTTAGGTACAAGAAATGAACGAGGAGAGAAACTAATAGAATGGGGAAATATTAATGATATAATTGGAAACACATGGTTTAAACACCATAAAAGACGACTATACACATGGAAAAGCCCTGATAAAACACGCAACCAAATTGACTACATACTTATTAATAAAAGATTTAGAAATGCATTAATTAATGTAAAGACAATGCCTGGTGCTGACGGTAATAGTGATCATGTACCACTATGTGGACAAATAAAAGTAAGATTAAAGAGAGGGAAAAAAATGGTTAAAAACTTGAGACTTAATAAAGAGGTTCTGAACGTAGATAAAGAAATTCAAGAACAATACAGAGTGACTGTGAAAAATAGGTACAATGCAATAGCTGAAATACAGAGTATAAATGAACAATGGGAAATGTTAAGGGACTCCATTCATCAAACTAGCAAAGAAATATTACCGGAGAGAAGCCAATAAGCTAAGAAAATATGGATGAATGAAGAAATTGTAATGCTGATGGACAAAAGGAAACAGAATACAAATGACAAACAAGAGTATGCTAAGATAAATAAAGAAATAAGAGATAAATGTGTGAAGGCAAAAGAAAGTTGGTTAAACGAGCAATGCAAAAAAATTGAATTAAATTCCATTAAAGATAAAAAAAAGTATGCACAGACAAATCAGTGAGCTCACAGGAAGAAAAATAAGAATAAATACAGGGTGTTTGAAATCAAAAACAGGAAAGATATTATTGGAGGAAGGTGCTATAATGAAGCGGTGGAATGAGTATATAAGAGAATTATATAATCGAGAAAGAATTAACAGAAGAAAGTAACTTAGAAGGCCTACCTATTCTAAAAGAAGAACTCGCTGACGCTATGAAACATATGAAGAAAGGAAAAACAGCTGGGCCAGATGAAATCACAGTAGAAGAATTAGAAGTATTGGGAGAATTTGGGGTAGATATATTAACCAAAATGCTGAATGATATTTACAACAGTGGATATTTACTGAGCGATATGCTAAAATTTGTTTTATAGCAATACCAAAGAGACCAGGAGCAATTGCATGTGAGGATTTTCGTACAATTAACCTCATAAACCATGTCACTAAGCTTCTACTCAGAATTATAATGAGAAGAACAAGAAAATAAAAATGGAAATTAGCGAAGAACAGAATGGTTTTATGGAAGGAAAGGGTACAAACAATGCAATCTATATATTACAAACGCTAATAGAAAGGTCAATAGAGAAACAGAGGGACATATATTTATGCTTCATAGATTATACTAAGGCATTTGATAAAGTAAAATCAAATCAAATCAAATCAAATCAACTTTATTAGGGTCACAAATTGGGCGCGCAGGCCCGTCTTACATTCGGCCCTTCCAATCACTCGTCTTTCGTTCATCAAGAGCATTATACATTTGCATAGGAAGAAAAATAAACATTGTGAAATGAATGTTGTAAACATAAACAAGGCTAATTACCATGGTATGAAGCCCATCTCCCACCTATCCATACATCACCCCACCCACACAACACCCCCACCTACCCACACACATGCGCACCAAGGGACACATACACACCCCCACCTACCGACACACACGCACACCAAGGGACACATACATACCCCACCAACCGACCCATCCCCCTCCCGCACATCCCCCACCCACACACACTGCCCTCACCTGATCCCCCAACCAAAACACACTCGCCACCCACAAACATTCCCCCACCAACCCACACATCCCACGCCCATCCACATTCTACCCCACACATCCTCTCCCCACCCACACCTCAAACCACCCTTCCCCCAGCCACATCTCCATCGACAACATATTCCCCACCCACACACACAATCCCCCACCAACCCACACATCGCACATCCACTCACACATCCCCAAACCATACACACACATCCCCACCAACTGACATGTCCCTACCCCCCCCCCCCCCACACACACACACATCTCCCTAACCACCCATACATCCCCAATCCACTCACACACACACCACCACCCACACATACAACTTCCACCCACCCACACATGCCTTAACCTAATCCCCCACCACACAATCCCCCACCCGCACATCACATACACCCCCTACCACGCACTATTCCCAACCCACGCACCACACACACATATATCCCTCACCAACACATCCCCACTTACACACCACACACATATCCCCCACCCAGATACCACAAAATATTCCCACCCACACCCACACACTTACCCATCCACCCCACATACCCCCACTCACACACCACAAAAATCCCCCACCCAAACAATATCATCAACCAACACACCACACACCTCTCCCCACCCACACACGCATTCCCTACCCGTCCACCAACACACACTCACTCACACATCCTCCACGACGCACCCACACACCCCCACCAACCCACTCCCAACCAAACATCTCTCGATCACAATACCCCTACCCCCACACACATCCTCCACCCACTCACACATCCCACCCCGACACATACAACTCCCTCACCCACCTACACATCCCTAAGCCACTCACACACCCCCACCCACACATTCCCCATCCACATACACACATCTCCCACCCACACTCCCCCACATACTTCCCCCAACCACCACAATCCCCTGCTCACCCACACATATACCCCACCCATACGCACATTCCCCACACCCATCACACACATCCCCCACACCACACACTATCCTCCACCCATACCACCACAAACATACCCTCCACCCTCACATCATTCACACATCCCCCACCAACACACCGCACACATATCTCAAACCCACACACCATACACTTCTCCCCAACCGCCCTTCCATCCCAAATCCACCCAATACAATCCCCTACCCACACAACCCCACCTCCCACACATACTTCCTCAAACCATCCACACATTTCCACCCACATAAACACACATCCCCTGCATCCGTCCCATACACATATCCTCCACCCATACACACATCCCCCACACCCATTCCAACACCCGTACTTTCACCCCCACACATCCATCCACACATCCCACCAACACCCACAAATACCACTACCCACCAAAACCCACACACCCCAACCCATCCAAATGCATACCCCCACCCACACACCCCCCACCCACACATATCCCCACACTCACACACATCCTCCACATACACTCACACTTCCTCACATCTAGACACATACAAAATGTCTCACGTTAGTATTGAAACTAGTATGAACAAACTCCCACACTTTACTCACACACATACACTGACACTTGTCATGAGCAGTCTCATAAAAATGTTAAACATGGAGAAAAATGTGTACATAAAATGTATGTGACGTAAAAATAGTGATGCTCTCTCTCTCTCTCTCTCTCTCTCTCTCTCTCTCTCTCTCTCTCTCACACACACACACATTCACTCTCATGCTCACACATTCACTCTTCCGCTCATTCATTCACTCTCACGCATTCACTCTCCCGCTCATTCACTCTCACGCTCACTCATTCACTCTCCGCTCACTCATTCACTTTCCCGCTTCACTCATTCACTCTTCCCGTTCACTCATTCACTCTCCCGCTCACTCATTCACTCTCACGCTCACTCGTTCTGTCTCTCATTCACACTCACTGACTCACTCACTCAAACTACAGTAATGAACATGAGTTTATATTATGCATGATAAAATCAAATGGTATTTAACTGATAATATGACAGATGAGAATACACAAACATATGGATTCGCGTGTTACATAACATGCGTGTTACATGACATGCATCTGCTCATCTCTCTCTCTCTCTCTCACACTCTCTCTCTGTATTCTTTCATATACACACACTCACACGCATGCGCGCGCTCACACACACACACACTAACACATCAACTCTCCCACTGTCTCACTCTCTAACACACAATCCTTCACACACACACTCACTCTCTCAATCACACTCTCTCACACATACACATGAACGCATGCACGCACGCATACACTCCCTCACTCACTCTCACACATACACGTACGAATGCATGCACTGACACATTCCCCCACCATTTCTCGCTCAATCACTCTCTCCACACACACGCATGCACGTGCGCACACACGCATTCACTTTCTCCCTCTCACTGACACCCACTTCTCTCTCTCTCTCTCTCTCTCTCTCTCTCTCTCTCTCTCTCTCTCTCTCTCACACGCACACACATATATAGTGAACAATTATAGTTAAACAATTATAATGAACAATTATACTGAACAATTATACCAGTAAATGAATTATGGTGGCATATAGTCGGTATGGATTAAGTATTGAAAGAGTTTTCTGTTAAATGTGTAGGGACTCATTGGAGTTTTCAGATCTGGAGGCAGATCATTCCATAAGTGAGCACCAGAATAGGCGAAACATGTTTTGTATAGGTCCAATCTAGGCTTTGAGACATGTAACAAATTTAGGCGCTTGCTGTTCATTGCATTAGATTGAATCAGCGGCAGAAGATACTCTGGGGTATTTTGAGATATAATTTTATTCACTAATTTGGCTTTGTTGAAAAGGAAGCGCTTTTGTAGTGGTAGAAGTCTTAGATGACTGTACACATTATTACTTTCAAAGTGCTTTATGTCAGAAACCAGACGAATAGCGCGGTTTTGTAGAGAACATAGTCGTTTTAAATTAGATTTAGGGCAACCATCCCAAACTGTGGAACAGTAATCGAGATGTGATTGGATATAGCATGTATAGAATATTTTTTGTGTGCTTTCGTCCAGGAAGTGCTGAACTTTAGCAAGTTGGTAAACTTTTTGTGCTATTTTCTTGGTAAGAGCGTGAACATGAGAGCTCCAGTTCAAATGGCTGTCTATTAAAAGCCCTAGTGTTTTATGTTCAGTCACATTAACTATAGGTAACGTGCCCATGCGGAGTTCGAGCGGGGATCCAGTTATGGCTAGTGTCTGTAGTTTTTGTCTGGTCGTTATTAGCATGGATTTGGTTTTGTCGATGTTAATTTGCATGGTTTTCATTGCTCCATCTAGTAAGATTATCAAGTTCCTTTTGTAAAGAATTCTCTAATTCACTACGGTTTTCTTGACTAGTATATATAGTACAGTCGTCTGCGAATAGATCACAAGTTGTATTGATATATAAAGGAAGATCATTAATATAAACTGCAAAAAGCAGCGGACCTAGTATTGAGCCCTGAGGCACACCAATATTAAGCTGTGTGGGTCTTGATAGACAGTTGTTGAAGGACACGACTTGTTGCCTGTCGGATAGAAATGACGTAATTATGTTCACCATGTTGGTGCTTGTCTTCATTTGCTTTAGTTTTCTAATTAAAATATCGTGATCTACCATATCAAAAGCTTTTTTAAAGTCTACAAACACCGCTCCACAAATTCTACCGTTGTTGATGTTTAAGTGCCAGTTATCGGTCATTTTTGTTAGAGCACTATGGCAAGAATATTTAGGTCGAAACCCAGATTGACTGTTAATTATTAGATCATTGTTAATTAAATGGTGTAACGTTATTTTATGAATGTGTTTTTCTAGTGGTTTTGATAGCGACGATAGTAAGGAAATAGGTCTATAATTACCCAAAACGCTATTATCGATTGAGCCATTTTTAATAAGCGGAAACACTTTAGCAATTTTAAATGCAGATGGAAAGTAGTTTTTGGCCAGGCACTGGTTATATAACAAGTAAAACATGATGAGCTGATTAAAATGTTGGAAGAAATCAACATTGATGGGAAAGATTTAAGAATAATAAAGAATATATACTGGAACCAAGTAGCAGCAATTAAAATGGGAAATAAAGAGGGTAGTTACGAACAGATAAAGCTAGGAGTACGAAAGGGGTGTGTCTTGTCACCCGATCTCTTCTCTCTATACAGCAAAGTAATAATCTGAGAGATCAAAGAGAAGCCAGAAATACTTATCGGAGGGTATAATATAAACAATATACGCTATGCAGATGACACAGTATTGGTGGCGGATAATGCAACAGACCTACAACAATTATTGGACATTGTAGTATCAGAGAGTGCACAGAAAGGATTTCCTTGAATATCAAGGAAACAGTAACAATGGTGAAATCAAATAAAATGGGGACACCAAAATGTGATATAGAAATAGAAGGTGAAATTCTCAACCAAGTGGATAATTTTAAATACCTAGGGGCACTTATAACATCAGATGGAAGATGTACAACAGAGATTAAGAGCAGAATAGGGCAGGCAAAAGCCGCATTTCAGAAAATGAAGAGCATCTTATGCAATAAGTCGCTTTCAATGAATGTAAGAAAGAAAGTGCTAAAATGCTATATAGAACCAGTTTTGCTGTATGGCAGCGAATCTTGGAATTTAAATGAACAAATTAGGAAGAACTTAGAAGCAACAGTGCTGTGGTTTTTAAGATGAATGTTGCGAATTCCTTGGACTGCTAGAGTAACTAACCACGATTGCCTGAAATAGGCTAATGAAACTAGAACACTATATACAACAATAAGAAAGAGACAAACATCTTTCTTTGGTCATGTGATGAGAAGAGAGGCATTGGAGAACATCGTGACAACTGGAAAGATCGAGGGGAAGAGAGGTAGAGGCAGACCAAGAGAAATGATGCTGGACGGATTGAGACGGTGGCATGGAGTTGATCCAGAACACGAAAGACCAAGATCTGTGGAGAGCCATGAACGCCTACGCCAGCCGGCACGGCACTTGATGATGATGATTGTGAATATTAAAATGCTTTTTTAAACTTTTAATATCCATCAGCATATTCAGTTGCCATTAACTGTATAAAACTACACTTTAAAATTTATCTTTGCATGTAAAGGTTATGTACAACTATGGAAGAAAATAAGGATTTTCAGTATTATAGGCATGTTATTTTGTAATGCACCTTTTGAGGCTGGCAATTTTGGAAAGATGTGTGTGTGTGGGGGGGGGGGAAATGACAGTCTGAACATATGGTGAAAGGGGGGGGGGGGCACGGGCCAAAAGAGGTTGAGAACCACTGATCTAGGCTGATGTATGATCTAGACTAATGTATGATCTAGACTGATGTATGATCTAGACTGTTACTGTTTCTCATTGTAACTCAGAGTTGTTGGTCCACAATCTGCTGCAGTGCATTGAACCACATTAGGTAAGCAGAAACCCCAGTTATATCAATTCAACTTTTTGAGGAGAAGGTTATGACACCACTGCTCATTGGCTGAAGCTCACTGACTAGAATCGTACATTCACCATTATCATGTGCCTTGCCGGCTGGCGTAGACATTCATCTCTCCACAGATCTCAGTCCATGGTGCTCAGAATCAAATCTGCTGATGATATCCAACCATGCCACTGTCTCAGTCCATCCAGCATACAACCATCAGTGTTGTCCAATGCCCCTCTTCTCACTACGCCGGCTCCGTGGCACAGGGGTTATGGGCAGTTCATAATCCTGCATACCACATTTGAAACACAGCTGCGTTGTTATTTATCAAATGGTATGGGTGCCGGTCATTCAGAAAGCAATGGCAAACTACTGAACGTAAACTTGCCCAGGAATCACGAACAGCCAAAAATGCTGGGGTTGAGTGCTACATCCGTAAAGGATATACAACAAACTTCTCACTACATGACCAAAGAATTATGTTTGTCTCCTTCTTAAAGTTGTATATAATGTTCTAGTGGCATTAGCCTTTACCAGGCAATCATTGTTGGTTACTCTGGAGGTCCAACGTATTCACAACATTCGTCTCAGCATCCACATCTCTGTTGCTTCTAAGCTGTTCTGAATTTATTCAAGTTCCATGATTCACTGCCATACAGTAAGACAGGTTTTATGTAACATTTCAGGACTCTCTTTCTGACATTCAATGATGGTGGCTTATTGCCTAAGAGACTTTTCATTTTCTGAAATGGAGCTTAAATTTATCAACTTGGTTAAACGTTTCCCTTCTATTATCATTTCTTTGGTTGGTATTATCTTTTTTCTTCGATATAATCAATGTTTATGTTTCCCTGATTTTCAAGAAATGTTCTTTTGTGCAGTCTGTATTACTACAATGTCCACAAGTTGTAGATCTGTTGTGCATTCAGCTATCAAAACCGTGTCATTTGCATAGCATAGATTGTTTATATTATAACTTCCACCTCATATTCCTAGCCCCTCTTTTATCTCTCTCATTATTACTTTGATATAGAGAAATGGATGAGATCTGGTGACCAAACACCTCGTTGTCTTACTCCTTGCTTCATCTGTTCATAACAGCGATCTTTATTTCCCATTTTATTTCCTGCTGCTTGTTTCCAGTAAATATTTTTTTATTATTCCAAGATCTTTCCCATAATAATTAACATTTTCCAAAATTTTGATCATTTCATCATGCTTCACAATCTATACAGCATATGTATATGTCTTTCTGTGTATCGGCTGATCTCTATATTAGTGTCTGTAATGTGAATATGGCATTGTTCATAACATTTCCTCTCACATATCCATACTGTTCTTCACCAGTTTCCATCTTTATCTTCATCCTTGTTCTCATAATTCTGAGTAGATGTTTGGTGACATGGTATATGAGGTTGAGTGTACACAATTCTTCATATTAAATTGTTTCTAGTCTTTTCAGCAGAGCTATAAATACAGATGTCAGAATATCACTAGGTATGTACCTACTGTTGTAAATATCATTCACCATTTTAGCTAATATTTCTACTCCAAATTCTCCCAGTACTTCTAATTCTTCTATTATTATTCCATTTGGCCCAGGTGGTTTTCCTTTCTTCAAATGCTTGATAGCACCAATGACTTCTTCTGTTAGTATAGGTATACCTTCTAAATTAGTTTCTTCTGTCAGTTCTGCTCTTTCTCCATCCATCCATCATGTGCCATGCCGGTATGCGTGGGCGGCCATGTTTTGCCATCTCACTCGATCACCAGTCGTGGATCAGCTCAGTGTTTCTGTCTTGACCATGCCACGAGGCCAAGCCATCCAGGTATTTACTTCTCGGTCTTCCCCTTGGTCTGTTCCCTTCAATCTTGCCAGTTGTCACCAAGTTCTCCAATTCATTTCTTCTCATAACATGCCCAAAAAATTTTGACAGTCTGCGTCTAATGTCTCTAATCAGTTTACGATCTTCATTTGTTTCTTAAATTACTTGTTCATTGGTTTTTCTGCTCTTTCTCCATCATATAATACTCTTATATAATCATTCCATCTTTTTATAATAGCACTTTCTACGAACAATATTTTTACTGTTTACGATTTCAAACATCCTGTGTTTACTCTGATTTTTCTTCTTGTCAACTCATTTATCTGTCTGTGCATATCCTGTGTATCAGTTCAATGTTGATGCACTGCACTGAGATGTAAAGAGTTAAAGACAGTTACACAATACTTCAAATGAAAAAAAAACTAGCAAGACAGAAATACATGACATGCCCAGAAAGCCAGTGAGCTCTAATGACAAGAACTCAGGTTAGCATGAGAAAAGTTCAAGACCAGAGTGGTTATTCCAAGTCAGGCAGAAATAACCCTCATTCAGGCACTAGACAGCTCACTGACAAGTCATCCAGCTCAGTGACAAGTCATACAAGTTAGAGGAGTCATACAAGAAAGAGGAATCATACAAGTTAGAGCAGTCATACAAGATAGAGAGGTTACATGTTAGATGCAAGCAGACATGCAGGGGACATATATACAAGAAGAACTTTGTATTATTTGGACAGTATCAATATGTCCTGTATTTATACTTCCAGTGTATTTTCACAAACGTCATAATCCATCGTTTGAGGATGTGTGTGTAAGTGCGAATCAATTGAGAGATAGAAAGACTGGCATGCGATGTGAGAGAACATTAACGATTGTCAGCAATGGTACCCCACAAGTGAGTTCTGTCTTCAAGTATATACGACTATTGTAAGCCACATTTGGGACTGCACTAGGTCATGGCAGAGAGAAATTATAGTGTGTCAAAGCGCACCATGAGCTGGACTGTACATTTTGTATAAAGGGCCACAAAGCTCTCGGTCCACAGTGGACAGTGTATGAGAATTCCATGAACATAAGTAAGAGTGAGTGGCCCAGCTGGCTGTGGAGGTTTGCTTGGGTGTGTACCCTCAGAAATAAACTATATGTCAGCTGCTACCGGAGTTGTGTGAAATGCATTAATCTCAGCATCTGCCAGACTATCGTGTGAGTCAGCCATGTTGTTGTGTTTACAGTCTCATCTACATCATAACCCCCCTGGACAAACATCGTAGCCTCTTGGCACCAAGTTTTATGTTTATTTCTCCTGTGATTGTGTTTGAGATATCACAATTTCTTCTTAGTCATAAAATGTTTCTATTTCCACTTCATTACTGATTGAAGAGGTGGAATGAGTATATAAGAGAATTATATGATGGAGAAAGGGAAGAATTAACAGAAGAAAGTAACTTAGAAGGTCCACCTATTCTAAAAGAAGAAATCGCTGACGCTATGAAACATACGAAGAAAGGAAAAACAGCTGGGCCAGATGAAATCACAATAGAAGAATTAGAAGTATTGGGAGAATTTGGAGTAGATATATTAACCAAAATGTTGAATGATATTTACAGAAGTGAATATTTACCCAGTGATATGCTGAAATCTGTATTTATAGCTATACCAAAAAGACCAGGAGCAATTAATTGTGAAGATTTTCATACAATTAACCTTATAAACCATATCACTAAGCTTCTACTCAGAATCATAATGAGAAGAACCAGAAAGAAAATAAAAATGGAAATAAGTGAAGAACAGTATGGATTTGTGGAGGGAAAGGGCACAAACAATGCAATTTATACATTACGGACAAATAGAAATATCAATAGAGAAACAGAGAGATATATTTTTGCTTCATAGATTATACTAAGGCATTTGATAAGTAAAACATAATAAACTGATTAAAATGTTGGAAAATATCAGCATTGATGGGAAAGACTTAAGAATAATAAAGAATATTTACTGGAACCAAGTAGCAGCAATTAAAATGGGAAATAAAGAGGGTAGTTATGAACAGATAAAGCTAGGAGTATGACAGAGGTGTGTCTTGTCACCAGATTTCTTCTCCCTATATCAATCAATCAATCATGTGCCATGCCGGAAAGCGTGGGCGGTCATGACTCGCCATTTCACTCGATCACCAGTGTCGTGGATCAGCTCAGTGTTCCTGTCTCGTCCATGCCATGTGGCCAAGCCATCCAGGTATTTTCCTCTCGGTCTTCCTCTTGGTCTGTTCCTCTCGATCTTGCCAGTTGTCACTAAGTTCTCCAACCCATTTCTTCTCATAACATGTCCAAAAAATTTTGACTGTCTACGTCTAATTTCTCTAATCAGTCTACGATGTTCATTTGTCTCCTGTAGTACTTGGTCATTGGTTTTTCTGTCTGTCCATGGTATTCTTTGCATTTTCCTCAGAAACCACATTTCTGCAGCCATCAGATGCTTTTCAGCTTGACTGCTCTTTGTCCAAGTTTCACATCCATACAAAAGAACAGGCTCTATGTATCCCCTCAACACTCTTTTTCTCGTTTCAATTGACATCTTTTTATTGGTCAGAATGTTTTTCATCTTGCTAAAGGCTACTTTCGCCATGGCGATTCTTGTTCTAATCTCTTCAAGGCATCTCCCATCAGATCTTATAACTGTTCCAAGATAATTGTACCGATTCACTTGTTGAAGAATATTTCCATTTACTCGTATATTACATTGTGGCACTTCTTCCTTCCTACTGACGACCATTTACAATTTAATTCTAACCCCAGTTGCTCACTGTGTACAACATCCGCATCTACTAATTGTTGCAGGTCCTGCGCATTGTCTGCAATTAATACTGTATCATCTGCATATCTAATGTTATTGATGTTTCGTCCTCCAATGCTGATTCCATTTATATCCTCTACATTTCTGAAAATATTTTCACTGTACAGGGAAAAAAGATCTGGAGACATCACACATCCCTGCCTAACACCTCTCTTAATTGGCTGATACTGCCCCACTTCATTATCAATCCTTATTGCAGCTTGTTGTTTCTAATATATGTTTTTTATAAGTCTAATGTCTTTCCCATCAATTTGAAGATCTGCAAGCATATCCACCATGCTGACATGTCTAACGCTATCAAAAGCCTTTGTATAGTCAATAAAGCAAAGATGTATATCCTTGTTTACTTTTATAGCACGTTCAATAACTGTCTTCCTATATAGCAAAGTAATAATGAGGGAGATCAAAGAGATGCCAGGAATACTAGTTGGAGGTTATAATATAAATAATATACGCTATGCAGATGACACCGTATTGGTGGCGGATAAATTAACAGACCTACAATTCTTGGACACTGTAGTAACAGAGAGTGCAAGGAAAGGACTCTCCTTGAATATCAAGAAAAGAGTAACAATGGTGATATCAAAGAAAATGGTGACACCAAAATGTGACATAGAAACAGAAGGAAAAATTCTTAACCAAGTGGATAATTTTAGATACCTAGGGGCATTTATAACATCAGATGGAAGATGTACAACAGAGATTAAGAGCAGAATAGGGCAGGCAAAGGCCGCATTTCAGAAAATGAAGAGTATCGTATGCAATAAGTCACTATCACTGAATGTAAGAAAGAGAGTGCTGAAATGCTATGTAGAACCAGTTTTGCTGTATGACAGTGAATCTTGGAATGTAAATGAACAAATTAAGAAGAAATTAGAAGCAACAGAGATGTGGTTCCTGAGACGAATGTTGCAAATTCCTTGGACAGCCAGAGTAACTAACAACGACTGTCTGAAACAGGCTAATGAAACTGGAACATTATATACAACAATAAGAAAGAGACAAACATCTTTTTTTGATCATATGATGAGAAGAGAGGCATTGGAGAACATCGTGACAACTGGAAAGATCGACGGGAAGAGAGGCAGAGGCAGACTAAGAGAAATGATGCTGGATGGATTGAGACAGTGGCATGGAGGAATATCAGCAACAGAGTTGATCCAGAAAACCAAAGACCGAAATCTGTGGAGCCATGAATGCCTACACCAGCTGGCAGGGCACGTGATGATGACGATACTGCTTGTTATTTGTGCCTACACTTGTATTATATTTATGTCTCTTAGTTTGCCTTTGAATTCGACAATAATAACCTTCACCAGATCTCCTCCACCTCATCTCACCCAAGCCTAGGATATTAATCTTTATATGTGTAATTGCTTTCATATGGATATTTTGCCCTGGCCATGCGGGTGTATGGGGGAATGAACAGGCTGATAGGCTAGCAGGGAATGCACCTCTTGATTATATTTTGCCTATGGACAAGGGGCAGGTGGTCGTGCGCTTGTGGGACCAGGTGGAGAAGGCGGAGGAACAGATTAAGAGCCCATATGTGGGAAGAATGAGATTACGGGGGATCGATAGGGGTTCTGGAAGAATCTCAAAACTGAGAGGGAAGACCAGGAGAACTTTTAATCAGATAGCAGTGGGAACGATTAGTAGTTTGACTCTTCACTGGCTGATGAACGAGGGGACGGAGCACATATGGGAATGTCCTGAGTGCAATGATGTCGGTTCTTAACTCAACTCAACTCAATTGCTTTCATTACATTATCTAACTTTCCTATCTCAACTATGTCCTGGCATTCCATGTTCCTATTTTACACTTGTTCATGTTGGTTTTGCCATCAGTAGCATGATGATGGTATGGTGTCACTTGTGGCTCATGACAGTCTATACGAGATGGTGTTCTAAGATAGACATTAACACTGATCCTGGACTTATCTCTCTAAATTCATAGTCTTGGTAAGATAATGTGGAGGTTTTCCTTGCCTTCCACATTCACACAAGGGTCTTTTACTTCTGCCTTTGACAGCCATTTTCAACTGTTAGGACAAGAGAATTCCCTGCTCAGTTCAGCTGCAGAGTTGTGCACTCATCCTAGTGAATACTCAGTCATACCTATGACCTTATTTTCCCAGTGTCTGAGTAGATTTATATTCTGCTATTGTGTTGATTTTGATGGTATAAGGCCTTGGCCTTTATCTAGTAAATCAAAAACAGTAAATGCTTGGGTTGACTGCAACATCCTGTAAAGGACATTCAACTAACTGTTACATTATATTGCACTTAATCTTACCTTGACCTACATAGACTTCAGGTTGTTCTTCCTTGACTTTGATGGTAGTTTACTCTCCATCTTTCAATCTGAAAGGATTTGTAAGTTACATATGTATGCAACAATAAACTATACACATGAGTTTTTCAAGATAATATCTAATCATGATTAATGATACAAAATGTCTGATGATTACCTCAAGACATGATTTCTGAAATTTTATTCCTCAAGTTAAGAATTGGTGTTTGGCAATCAATCACAGTGTAATGATATTGGTTTATCATGACAAACATAACATAACAATACATGATAGCTTTGTGGAAAATCTGTATAACTTGTGTCACTCATCATACAGACATTACAGTTAATGCAATACTTATAACAGCAGCCATTATTTATTGTATCGTTTCCCAATTTCATACATTCAATAACATCTTCAATTGGCGAGAAAAACAAGAAAATCTGGTCACAAATATTCCTTTTAAACTGATGCTTATGAGCAAGAATTCTACTTTGTGAGCTTCTAACATGAAAGTTGTGAGCATGCCTACATTTGACAATTAGGCAAATTTGGTCCCAATATTGTCTGCTTGTGCACTTGTCGTGAAATGCCGCCTTAACATCCCAGAATATTTTTCTCGGACTCCAAATGTGAGAGGCCAAATTGAGAAAGAATGAATTAATCACGCTACTCCACGGCTATCTAGTCGTGAGGTAAGATTATTCACAAAAAGCCTCTAGCCATGACGTAAGCTTGCAGATGGCAAGTAAAATGGGCTTCTTGAGACAGACACAACTAGATAATTTAAATTAGTCTACACCTTAGAAAACTGCTGACCCAGACGGGTTATGACACCACACAGACACATTGGCACCTTCTTGCCCAGGTAGACCCTGGCTGAATCAACAATGAACTGGGCCATTGGATGAATAAAGGCAATTACCTGTAGAAAGATGGAGATAATAGCCCTAAGGCAGTAAACAAGCCAAGTCAACACCTGATAAGCAGAGCTAGGAAACCGCCCAACCGCGATGGCTGACCTCCATCTGGTAGAGACTAGAGGTGCAAGGTGTGAAATCACTGATAAGACTCAGGGGGCTAATAATTGTCAGACCCACAGGTGTGATGGCCAGGTTGCAGTGATAATTGCAATTACCGTCAGGGGGAGATAAGAAGAATTTATGACGGGAATGCCAAGGAGATAATACTGTCTGCTGGACTCAGCTTAAATAAGGGTCCCTAGCCTGTTTTATGTTAGAAAATGTTTGACTTCAGAACAGGTAAGACAACCAGCTCGTTTGTAGTCATACGTATGATTCTTATGTTGCTAGATTTCACTAGGAGAATTATTTCTTAGTAACTAGTCCCTTAGTAAGTCTCTTAGTCTCTTAGATGGATGTACCGATTTTCAGTCTATATCTGATCTAGGTTATTTCAAGAACTATCTTTGGCGTAGGTTACTTGAGTGTTCTTTCTAAGTTCTGTGTTCAATATCATTGTGCTTCATGTATTACTCTTCTGAGAAGGAGAAACTTGTGAAAGGCATATCATTGTCTAAGTATACTTTAGGTGTCTTGGTAGATGCTTGTCATTTCTTTGTAAACTAGACTAGTCTCTTTTTGGTGTGTGCATTTGTTGTACAGAATATAGTCAACTGACTATTTATTTAATTCTTACAACAGCAGTAACTAAGTGGTGATTAAACCGGGCAGATCAGCAAATATGGCTGGTCTGTGTGGTCACTTCAATTAGACGTTGTATATCTAATTTTGTAGCTATACAATATTAGTACTCATTAATAATGCCTGATGCTATTATGTTGAGTATCATTATATGTCCATCTTGAAGTAATATAATGTTTACGGATATGTTGGATGTATGTATGTGTAATTTCATATGAATATATGATGCTAGTAATATGCTTCGTACATATTCTTTTTGTGTATATACGTCTCATTTCGTATACATACAAACTAACTAGTGCATTATGCTATGATGTTAAAGTATCATAATATGTCTAGCTTAATCAATATGTTTATGTGTATTGGATGTTTGATATATTGATTTGTCATATGCAAACCTACCAATATGAAGTGTTATGCTATTGTCTGCGCATTGGCACATTGGCCAACGATTGTGTTGGAAGCAGAGGTGTAATGGTACAGACATTACCCACAATTGGTAAAGGGTATATGGTGCTAAACTTTCTCAGTGTATTGTGGGCGTTCGTTCACGGTAATGCATGGGAACCTGGCACAGCTACTGGTCACGGCTTGTAAGCCCGGATGACCCGGCATTATTATAATACCATTACCGATCCTGTGAGCTGCTAAACCAACTTTGGACGGAGCGGCTGTACGACACAGAATTTCTGTATTAGCGACATGGACATGGGGCGGCAGAAATGTAATCATTACAGGCGTGTGAGACAATTGAAAAGCCCGTCCCAGACTAAAGACAGTAGGGAGAAGGAGGATGGTGAACGCAGTAGAGCTGGAAGATAAACTTGGCCAGACTGGTCATTGTATATGTTTGTGTTATGATATGTTATACTTAAGATTGCGCTGATGTAGAACAAGATATAACACATTCTTGACTTTCTTACCAGCTCTCACAAGGAGCACCTATGTTACAGATCTCAAGAACGAGTGAAGACTAGGTAGAGCTAGGACTGGCAGGAGTCAGAATACCGGCAAGCTGTTCTTTTTGTGTGTGTCTACTGGAGAGTGGGGATCTGGACCACAGACCCAGATAGATCAAGTAACAAGTAAAGTTACGTAATGTTTGTCATCAATATCAATATGTATATGATTTCATCATCCTCATATTGACAATCATCCTATGTCTATTGTTATGATTAGCAAATAAATGTTGTAGTACTGTAACTCATAGTTCTGTCATTATATTTTTTCCAATTGTGCATACGTGTTGTTGTGTACATTGGTGGGGGTTCACTTACACACCAAGGAAAGGAGCAGTCAGGGAGAAAAACCTGTACTAGGATAGTTGTCCTTAAACTTTAATTCAGACTTAAAAATCTATCCTAGCTAACCTTCTCTTCCCTATTCCTTGGCGAATATTCAGCACAGTTCATTTCAATTTTGTAACGAGCCACTTAGAGCTGTACGTTGGATATTCATGGGCCTAATCTATAGTTCAGCCATAAAGATTTTGTCCCTAGTCAGTTTCTGACTATTTGGGGTTGCTCGCCAGTGAATAATACTTTCGATCTAGGCGGTGGGGCACCCCGACTTCTGACAGATTGGGGTCCAGTCCGTGATCCTGAACCAGGATACTAGTAATCATAGGGATTCTACTAGACCCTAGACATATGAGTTTTAAAAGTTAACTCTTGTAATCTTCATTCATCAAAATAGACTATCAGCAAATGTAGCTAATTTTAGTTGAGGAAGTTACAGAGTACATATATAACTTTTCAAAAGTATAACAGATAAGAACTTATGAGAAAACTACCATCATCTATCATTTATTGATAACTGTTTTTAACTATTATCAATTAGTGTTACCATTAATCATTTATTGATAATTGAACACTTTAATCATATTTACATTGATATGTTTGATGATTTAACTGCTTGACTGATTTGCAATTGTATGCTAATATATGCCACGTTCATTTTGACATGTATGCAGTGCATTTTAATGTTTATTTAGGTAAATATTACTGTTGATTACTGTGTAGTATATCTCTCACACTTACTTCACTGCTGTCGCCAGGTACTACTTGAATATTATTTTCAGTTGTCTTTCACTGCTGAGGCTAAACTATACACATTGGATAGCGTAGACTGTCAGTAGTTAACTCTTGTCGTTCTAGCTTATATCTGATTTTTGTTATATACATAGGAGCTTACCTGAATATAGTCATTAGCAATTATGTTCTTGCTTTACCGGAATCTTGAAGAGGACATGAAGGCGTGCGCAGATTTCTCAGAGTCCGCAAGAGGGTGGGGCATAAGAAAAGGCTTAAAGGGGGAGCAACTAGAAACATATATCATAGCTGAGTTAGAATGGTGGGACCAAGAAGAAGAAATTATGTTTAAAGAAAATGATGAGTTCTTTGGAGCACAAGAGCGTAGCAAAACTGAAGGAGTAAAGATGGAGAAAACGCATATGGAAACAGTCAATGTGGAGAAGCTAACCTTTCTAGCGGAACATAAGGTAGGAGATATGGATGCTCACCCAACCAGGAAGGAAGGGACATCTTTGCCACCCACCGCAGAATCAGAGGTAGGGGACCGGGAACTACAGGTTCTCATTCGACCCAGTCCTAAACGGAAAAGAGGGAAGAAAAAACGTGCCAATGGCACTTCAAACAGTCACAAACATGATAACTGTTTGCACCACGGAAATTGTGGTCTAACTGGTTTAACAGTAGAGGACCTTCAGGAAAACCACTTGACTGCTACGATAAATGAATCTCGAGAGAAAGAGGAACTGAAGACAACCTTTAATGAGGTCGCAGGCAGAGACCTAGCCGATTCTCACATTCCCTTCTGTTCACAGAATCATGAAGTGGAATTAAATATGACTGAAATAGGGAGGAAGGAAGAAATGGAATCCCAGGTGAATTTCATTACTGCAACGCGGGAAGAATCACTAATTATCAGTTCAGATAATTTAACTATTAACAGTTACCCAGAGGACAACTGTTTGCACTACGGTTTGCCAGTACAAGACTCCCAGGAATCTCATTTTACTTCAACGAGGGGTGAAACTCAAGAAGAAGAGGACCTGAGGACATCTTTTAAAGAGGTCGAAGATGGAGAGGTATCCGACCTTATTATTCCCTTCAGCTCAGGCAAGCAAGAAGTGGGATTACATTTGACTAAGATAGGGATGAAGGACGATCCAGAACCCCTTGTGATCTTTGAGGCTGCAGCTCAGGACAAGATACTAGATCTCAGTTCAAATGATTTACCTAATGTGATGGATTGTTTAGACACCAGTCCACCACATGATTTACCTCAACTGGACTTAGCCCATGAAAGCACGACCAGAGAGGAACATCCAGACCAGGAAACATTTCCAGTTATCTCAGAGTATACCAGTTCGGAGACTCAGGAAACACAAGGAATTGTCATGAGCCAGAATATGGACTCTGATATTGTGCAGACAACATTGTCTGTAGTTGCTAAAGAAGAAAATTCTTTGCACAAGATGGAGGAAGAAACGCCTATCATCTCATTAGCTGAAGTTATCAGGGAATTCCAGCAACAGGGACCTGAAGTAACAGAAGTCAAGAGTGGTTTGGAATCAACACTCTTAGGACTCAATCTACCCTTCAGTCAGGTCGATTTGATAGGAGTAGATCAGCTATTTGTGGATACTTTATTCAAAAGTAACACCACTTTATCGCCCTGGAGTAACTATGTTATTTCTCAAGGCAGGACAACTTGGCACACTAAATTTACAATTTCTAGCACGGTTTGTACAAGAAACTCTAATGCAGAGAAACTCAGCCCATTAACTGAATATCAGGGGAAGAAACCGCGACACCGAGGAGGGACGATTGTTACGCCCGACTTTGAAGGAGGAAAGCGCCAGTTGAATTTATATCATGGGACCATGATGTGTAACATTATTCCTTTCAAAAGGAAGCTATTGATGGATCAGTTAAGGGTATATAACGGATGGAGGAAAATCACGGAGACAAGCTTTGCTGGGGCCAGCTTATGCAAGACTTCACTACGAGGACATCCTCGGCTGAAAGAATTAAATCACGTGAGGGAGTGGACTAAGACAGTCGCCCAGAGGCGCCGAAGAATCCCGTTGATTGTGATCTTTCCCAGAGGTGTAAAATTACAACCTCCTGACAATTACCGGATTTTACCAAGCTATTGCATGGAATCCCGGCCGAAAACCAGGTACAAGGACCTATCCAGAGTATCCTTGGAGTATGGAAATGGGACGTCTTTATGCAGATGCAGGACAACCCACTGCCACAAGGAATATTGGAAACCTTTAGGCAGATACAGAACGGAGAGTGCTTAGGCATTATTCTGGGATGTACGGTGTGCGTTGACAAAAGATTTCTGGCAGAAACTTTTGTCTTAACGGGGAAGCTCTGTCGTGAAATGCTGCCTTAACATCCCAGAATATTTTTCTCGGACTCCAAATGTGAGAGGCCAAATTGAGAAAGAATGAATTAATCATGCTACTCCACGGCTATCTAGTCGTGAGGTAAGATTATTCACAAAAAGCCTCTAGCCATGACGTAAGCTTGCAGATGGCAAGTAAAATGGGCTACTTGAGACGGACACAACTTGTGAACTGAAACTTGATAATTTGGACTTCGTTGATGACATTGCCACAACAATTAGGTCTAAAAATTCATAGGGAAAGTCGAAGATATTGAAGCAGAATTATACACTTATTTAGGTAGCAATGTAGACACAGATGGGTGAGCATATACAGATATTGAGGCAGAATTATACACCTATTTGGGTAGCAATGTAGACACAGATGGGTGAGCATATACAGATATTGAGGCAGATTTATACACCTATTTAGGTAGCAATGTAGACACAGATGGGTGAGCATATACAGATATTGAGGCAGAATTATACACCTATTTAGGTAGCAATGTAGACACAGATGGGTGAGCAAATACAGATATTGATTTAGAATTATACACCTATTTAGGTAGCAATGTAGACACAGACAGGTGAGCATATACAGATATTGAGACAGAATTATACACCTATTTAGGTAGCAATGTGGACACAGATGGATGAGCATATACAGATATTGAGGCAGAATTATACACCTATTTAGGTAGCAATGTAGACACAGATAGGTGAGCATATACAGATATTGAGGCAGAATTATACACCTACTTAGGTAGCAATGTAGACACAGATGGGTGAGCATATACAAATATTGAGGCAGAATTATACACCTATTTAGGTAGCAATGTAGACACAGATAGGTGAGCATATACAGATATTGAGGCAGAATTTATACACCTATTTAGGTAGCAATGTAGACACAGATGGATGAGCATATACAGATATTGAGGCAGAATTATACACCTATTTAGGTAGCAATGTAGACAGCAGATGGGTGAGCATATACAGATATTGAGACATAATTATACACCTATTTAGGTAGCAATGTGGACACAGATGGGTAAGAATATGCAGATATTGAGACAGAATTATACACCTATTTAGGTAGCAATGTAGACACAGATGGGTGAGCATATTCAGATATTGAGACAGAATTATACACCTATTTAGGTAGCAATGTAGACACAGATGGGTGAGCATATACAGATATTGAGGCAAAATTATACACCTATTTAGGTAGCAATGTAGACACAGATGGATGAGCATATACAGATATTGAGACAGAATTATACATCTATTTAGGTAGCAATGTAGACACAGATGGGTGAGCATATAAAGATATTGAGGCAGAATTATACACCTATTTAGGTAGCAATGTGGACACAGATGGGTGAGCATAAACAGATATTGAGGCAGAATTATACACCTATTTAGGTAGCAATGTAGACACAGATGGGTGAACATATACAGATATTGAGACAGAATTATACACCAATTAAGGTAGCAATGTAGACACTGATGGGTGAGCATATATAGATATTGAGGCAGAATTATACAACTATTTAGGTAGCAATGTGGACACAGATGGGTGAGCATATACAGATATTGAGGCAGAATTATACACCTATTTAGGTAGCAATGTAGACACAGATGGGTGAGCATATACAGATATTGAGGCAGGATTATACACCTATTTAGGTAGCAATGTAGACACAGATGGGTGAGCATATACAGATATTGAGGCATAATTATACACCTATTTAGGTAGCAATGTAGAAACAGATAGGTGAGCATATACAGATATTGAGACAGAATTATACACCTATTTAGGTAGCAATGTGGACACAGATGGATGAGCATATACAGATATTGAGACAGAATTATACACCTATTTAGGTAGCAATGTGGACACAGATGGGTGAGCATATACAGATATTGAGACAGAATTATACACCTATTTAGGTAGCAATGTGGACACAGATGGGTGAGCATATACAGATATTGAGACAGAATTATACACCTATTTAGGTAGCAATGTAGACACAGATGGGTGAGCATATACAGATATTGAGACAGAATTATACACCTATTTAGGTAGCAATGTAGACACAGATGGTGAGCATATACAGATATTAAGGCAGAATTATACACCTATTTATGTAGCAATGTAGACACAGATGGGTGAGCATATACAGATATTGAGGCAGAATTATACACCTATTTAGGTAGCAATGTGGACACAGATGGGTGAGCATATACAGATATTGAGACAGAATTATACACCTATTTAGGTAGCAATGTAGACACAGATGGGTGAGCATATACAGATATTGAGACAGAATTATACACCTATTTAGGTAGCAATGTAGACACAGATGGGTGAGCATATACAGATATTGAGACAGAATTATACACCTATTTAGGTAGCAATGTAGACACAGATGGTGAGCATATACAGATATTGAGGCAGAATTATACACCTATTTAGGTAGCAATGTGGACACAGATGGGTGAGCATATACAGATATTGAGACAGAATTATACACCTATTTAGGTAGCAATGTGGACACAGATGGGTGAGCATATACAGATATTGAGACAGAATTATACACCTATTTAGGTAGCAATGTGGACACAGATGGGTGAGCATATACAGATATTGAGACAGAATTATACACCTATTTAGGTAGCAATGTGGACACAGATGGGTGAGCATATACAGATATTGAGACAGAATTATACACCTATTTAGGTAGCAATGTGGACACAGATGGGTGAGCATATACAGATATTGAGACAGAATTATACACCTATTTAGGTAGCAATGTAGACACAGATGGGTGAGCATATACAGATATTGAGACAGAATTATACACCTATTTAGGTAGCAATGTGAGACACAGATGGTGAGCATATACAGATATTGAAGACAGAATTATACACCTATTTAGGTAGCAATGTAGACACAGATGGGTGAGCATATACAGATATTGAGGCAGAATTATACACCTATTTAGGTAGCAATGTGGACACAGATGGGTGAGCATATACAGATATTGAGACATAATTATACACCTATTTAGGTAGCAATGTGGACACAGATGGATGAGCATATACAGATATTGAGACAGAATTATACACCTATTTAGGTAGCAATTTGGACACAGATTGGTGAGCATATACAGATATTGAGACAGAATTATACACCTATTTAGGTAGCAATGTGGACACAGATGGGTGAGCATATACAGATATTGAGACAGAATTATACACCTATTTAGGTAGCAATGTAGACACAGATAGGTGAGCATATACAGATATTGAGACAGAATTATACACCTATTTAGGTAGCAATGTGGACACAGATGGATGAGCATATACAGATATTGAGACAGAATTATACACCTATTTAGGTAGCAATGTGGACACAGATTGGTGAGCATATACAGATATTGAGACAGAATTATACACCTATTTAGGTAGCAATGTGGACACAGATGGGTGAGCATATACAGATATTGAGACAGAATTATACACCTATTTAGGTAGCAATGTAGACACAGATGGGTGAGCATATACAGATATTGAGCAGAATTATACACCTATTTAGGTAGCAATGTAGACACAGATGGGTGAGCATATACAGATATTGAGGCAGAATTATACACCTATTTAGGTAGCAATGTGGACACAGATGGGTGAGCATATACAGATATTGAGACAGAATTATACACCTATTTAGGTAGCAATGTGGACACAGATGGGTGAGCATATACAGATATTGAGACAGAATTATACACCTATTTAGGTAGCAATGTAGACACAGATGGGTGAGCATATACAGATATTGAGGCAAAATTATACACCTATTTAGGTAGCAATGTAGACACAGATGGGTGAGCATATACATATATTGAGACAGAATTATACATCTATTTAGGTAGCAATGTAGACACAGATGGTTAGCATATACAGATATTGAGGCAGAATTATACACCTATTTAGGTATCAATGTGGACACAGATGGGTGAGCATATACAGATATTGAGGCAGAATTGTACACCTATTTAGGTAGCAATGTAGACACAGATGGGTGAGCATGTACAGATATTGAGGCAGAATTATACACATATTTAGGTAGCAATGTGGACACAGATGGGTGAGCATATACAGATATTGAGGCAGAATTGTACACCTATTTAGGTAGCAATGTAGACACAGATGGGTGAGCATGTACAGCTATTGAGGCAGAATTATACACCTATTTAGGTAGCAATGTAGACACAGATGGGTGAGCATATATAGATATTGAGTGCCACATGGCGTTTAGACATAATGACGTCATCGGAATGGGCGGTGGAAAATCATATACGGAGTTTCCCATTCAGACACTAAAGTGGATGTCAACAGAGGAATCCAAGGGGAATGTGGAGAACGTCATTGGACAGCAACGGAAGACGCTGTGACTTTGTGATACGAACAAGATGTGTTTCTGAAGGCTCGAGGTGAAGGTGACACTTGGATGCCGTGATTTCGGGATGAGACAGCAGGGAGTCTGGTAAGGAATTTATTGAGACGACAACGGTGAATGGATCGGGAATAGAAATCCACCTAGACTGAAGAATAGATAGGAAGGCTTCAAGGGCAACGAGCTGGACTGGGAGCTCAAGGGTGGATGTATGTGAGTAGGCGCCGATCCTGTGGTTAGGGATCAGCTTGCTTTTCTGCCAGAGTTTTAATCCTTTGTACCAGTGACGGAAATAAACGTCTGGAAAATCGTTCGCTTGAGTATGCTGTTCTGAATCGTTCGATTAACGAGTTCTGATTTCTTGATGATGCTTTTTAGTGTTTGCTCCAGTTGCGTTTAGCGGACAGGCACATTGAGACATGTGGGGGTCGTTTCTGGACACCGTTTGTTGATCAACATAAATCCCCGCCAATTTCCATAGCTGATCATAAAAGGAATTACGTACCAGCGGCGCAGTTCACACCGTGCTACACAGAAAGAAAGAACGCACGAAAACTCCACGTAACAAAAATGGTGAAGATCAGGAAGTATTTCAAGTAAGTTGAAGATCTTAGACGTTACAAAGTTTACAACAGTAAGTGAAAGTGTATATATTATAAGAACGGTACAATGAGAATTAACATATCAGGACGTAAGAACAACATTACATAGAAGAAGTGCAGTAGAAATATAATAGTCGCACCATACGCGCGAAACTGCACGATATGAAACAAGCCACAGCGCTATATTATATTTATAACAACTGACATTTGGAAAGATCACAGCATATTTAAGAACATTATTGTGTTTTAAAAGAATGTACGGGTATGACTACAGTGCTACTTAAGAAAGGAAGATAGTACATAGATATGAAATGTCCGAAACATTCGACACCATGGTCGATATGGAAAGTAACTATGTTGATGTGAGTAGGCCATAAGATCTAAAGAAACACTGCACTGCCACAAGTCTACACCACAATATTGTACGATAACACAGCAATGGACACTGTACATTCGAGAATTGATGATTTGCTCACGAATTTGATTGCAACTGCTCAAAGGTGACTTTATGCTAAACAATCTGCGGAATTTATGAAGTTCGTCAGGATTCAAGATTATTATCACATTTATCGTTGGACTGTTCCACATAGGATGGAGTGTACTACCGATCTGCAAGTATAGTTTACTCTATCAGAAAGACATTCGTTATTTTACGAACATTACTAACAGTTTTGACTTGGTTGTTTAAAACGCCAAAAGATTTTGACACCACACACGATTATATTTGATGCCGACACTCTGTCATAAATTCACTATCGGCGCAAAGGACATTCGATACGTCTATAGACATTATTGATTGTACATGTCTGAAAACTTGCTGACGTCGGATGTTGGAGGATGCTATACACTACCATGAAGATTACTTTCGCCACATAGATTGTCATCTCTCAAGGAAGTTTAGGTGTGACATTCAATTGGTCGCTACACGTTAGATATCACGTCAGGACTTATTATATATACTCTTACTCTGATACCCTGACGCCAGGACATTGAGGCAACACTTCTACACAGAATACCACACACAAACCAGAAAGAAACTTATAAATTGGTTAACAGACACCAAGAAATACATCACAAACACTTGTGCGCAAGTCAACGAGATTAGTGGAACACAAGGGATACCAACGCTATTCATAATGAATTCACCGACATTATTTTATACTTGAAGATACTACTTACGGGATGGAGGACATTACAACACCATTACCCACATACCAGACAACAACTCTCACTTCAAGACGACACGTACACGTACACTAGGACATACTATTTTGAAATCACAGAGGATTTCGTTACATTTGAAGAATTCAACTCGGTCAGTCGGGACCGAACATTAACTCATTACGTCGACATCTACGGACAACGGTAACGTTTGGACACTGATTGACTGTACACGGATACACTACACACGTCAGGAGGCTACTCACTTTACACTTCAGCGGTTACACATCGGAACGTTATACGGAGTGACATTGTTCTTATAGGGCGTGATACCATTCGTTTTCACGCTAAACTTTACGACGCTATACTCCATTGTGGACATTAAGCGTTCCAGTACCCACAGCATTCAGCTGCTATAACTCAAGTATCGTCGAAAACACCCAAGCCAATCACGTTTCTCAGAAATTGGTTACGAACCGCGTTGGTTCGGGTTTGTACAAATTCATTGTACTTTCGTACAAGCAAGGAGCGGTCTACTTCCTTATACAATTCCTTCCCTTGGCATATCGTCGTTAACATATAGGATGTAAATTATCGAGCATTATATTTACGGACACGAGAACCTGAAAAAGGCCAGTATATGTTATTGTTGGTTAATGTGTTATTGTTGATAAATGAGGTGCCTATTATTTAATAATGAGTAAATTAATTCAAAAATGGATAGTGTGGGCGGTTAGAAGGGCATTTCTACATTAATCAAAGACACTTGAATATTGTGGGATCAACACATAATTGTTGTCAGATATATAGATGGCAAGAAGTTACTGAATTTCTTTATTGTTCAAGTTTACAGTGCTGTTGAGTTACAGTTCACATTTTGTTCAACAGTTGTTATATTGATTATCTTATCTGAATCAAACATATTTACATTTTTGCATTGTCCTATCATTTGTCAGCTAGATTATTGTACAGGTAGGACAACATGTCGACACTACAATATTTCACGGAGTTGGGTGAGAAGAATGGTTTAGCTGGTGCGGACCTTAGGAATTGGGTGCTGCAAGAATTCAGAGCTCAAACCGCACGTGAGTGGATGGAAAAACGAGAAAAACATGCAACAGAGCAACTTCAAGCTACGCGTGAACGACAAGAACGACAAAAGAAATGGGCACTAGAGATGGCTATCAAGCAGAATGAGATAGCTGGAATAAGAAAAGAGTTAACGGCAAGACAGATAACCGCAGTCGCAGAGTTAAAGGCACTGGAACATGAAAAGAGGGTAGCCTTGCAACGCGAACGAATAGAGTCTAGAGAAAAAGAATTAACGTTGCAACGTGAAAAGATATCTGCAATGAAGAGAGAGATGGAAGAAAGGCGGATAACTGGAGAGGCAGAAATCAATCAAAAACGACTCGCACTTCAAAATGAGAATATTGCAAAGGAAGCAATGTGGAAAGAGCGTATAAGACAAATGTATGAAAGTAATCACACAAGTAAAGTATGTGCTACAGTAGTGAAAGAACCAATCGCCAGAGATTTCGTTCAGAAAGGAACTATAGAACACAAGTCTAACGAAACACTTACAAGTACAAATGCCCAAATTGAAACAACAGAAGAAGAAGAAGAAGAAGAAGAAGAAGAAGAAGAAGAAGAAGAAGAAGAAGAAGAAGAAGAAGAAGAAGAAGAAGAAGAAGAAGAAAAGATGCAAATAGCACAGGGTACATCAACGGTAGACATGCATGATACAATGCTACTGAGTGATAGCATAACGGTAATTAATTGCAAATGCCAAGATTTACACAAAATCAACGAACCCAAACATGAAGAAATAACTGATACTCACAAACAAGGCAAACGAGATTATTTGTCGGTAAATGACATATTATTGAAACATTCAAAAAAGAAACCAAAAGTTACACGCATTGGTTGTTACACACAAAAGTTACATGCACAACAAGCGAGGAAACATAGTGTAAACGGGTTCATACAAACAAAAACGCATATCATAAACATGCACACAGAAGTGAAGAAGCATAGCACAAATATACACACAAAAGGCAAGAAATGGATTACATACATACGCACAGAAGTCAAGAAGTGTGGCACTAACAGATACACACAATCAAAGAAATACGTTGCGTGCCGCATTACAATTATCCATTCACAAATTAAAAGAAGATACACAAGACTGAAAACAATTACATTGTTCCAATCAACAAAGTTACAATGTACAAATATTGGCATGAGTGCAGAAGAGAGATTCTACAGATTTGAAACAAAGAAAGAAAGAAAGAAAATAAATGAAAGGAAGAATAAAAGAAAACAATAAAGAAAAATAAAATGGGATGAATGTGAAAGTGTTAGGTTCATATCAACACATAGTACACTACAGACACATTAGGGTCTTATTACTTAGTTATACCAGATGTCACTGTGTAAGGTTATATTTGTCAGAATTATTCTCACTATTTTTCTTCACTTAAGTGTGTGAAAAATATCTTGGTTCTCTATTCTACATATAATTGTTCGTAACTATATCGTTATTAGAGAACTTAATAATTTTATGAAGAGTATTTGATTTAAATATTTATTAAATTTCTGATTTATTATCTTAGAAATCTTGAATCTGTGAGATATGATTCTTCACAAAACTGTAAGAGCTACAACTCAATTATAATCTTACCGATATTTTAAATCAACTATAAATATAAATATTTTATTCAATTTATTCAATCCTAGTTTATTATAGTTGTTGGTTCATAGAGTGTTTGGAAATGGGGTAGATAGCACCGAATTTACTGGCAATACACACACAGATCAACAATTACATATTATTAATGCAAATAGCTAGTTTAAATAGTTGGATACTTCTGTCAATATGTGATTTTGACAGGATGATAAGAAATTTACGTGAGGAGGAACCGTTGAGGCATGGAGAACTTTGGGAACTTTGACTTGTGTGGGTTTTCTCCTGTATCGAGTTTTCACTTGGATGGTTTGTGACTAGGGGTAACTACTGTAAAGGAAAACTGGTGAACAAGTATTGTGATATGAATTGAACATTGTATAATATTATTGTGTGTATATAGAATTTAATTTAATGAATTGTGATAATAGTTGATTAGTTAACGTAGTTAGATTAAATACTATGTTAGTATAGTTATATTTTGATCATTGATCATTAGTTATTATTACTTAATTCCGAGTACGCCTAAAATTATGACGTCATAATACTAGTCCCCTACCTACCCGTTGGATGAGATTAAGATTTACGACATAGCGGTCGAGATAAAAGTCATTGTGTCTACACTGCTATGTGTCAGGTTAATTCTCTTGGAAAAAAAATGATTACATCATTTTAAAAGGGAGGGGGGCATACTGCCACATGGCGTTTAGACATAATGACGTCATCGGAATGGGCGGTGGAAAATCATATACGGAGTTTCCCATTCAGACACTAAAGTGGATGTCAACAGAGGAATCCAAGGGGAATGTGGAGAACGTCATTGGACAGCAACGGAAGACGCTGTGACTTTGTGATACGAACAAGATGTGTTTCTGAAGGCTCGAGGTGAAGGTGACACCTGGATGCCGTGATTTCGGGATGAGACAGCAGGGAGTCTGGTAAGGAATTTATTGAGACGACAACGGTGAATGGATCGGGAATAGAAATCCACCTAGACTGAAGAATAGATAGGAAGGCTTCAAGGGCAACGAGCTGGACTGGGAGCTCAAGGATGGATGTATGTGAGTAGGCGCCGATCCTGTGGTTAGGGATCAGCTTGCTTTTCTGCCAGAGTTTTAATCCTTTGTACCAGTGACGGAAATAAACGTCTGGAAAATCGTTCGCTTGAGTATGCTGTTCTGAATCGTTCGATTAACGAGTTCTGATTTCTTGATGATGCTTTTTAGTGTTTGCTCCAGTTGCGTTTAGCGGACAGGCACATTGAGACATTGAGGCACAATTATACACCTATTTAAGTAGCAATGTAGACACAGATGGGTGAGCATATACAGATATTGAGGCACAATTATACACCTATTTAGGTAGCAATGTAGACACAGATGGGTGAGCATATACAGATATTGAGGCACAATTATACACCTATTTAGGTAGCAATGTAGACACAGATGGGTGAGCATATACAGATATTGAGGCAGAATTATACACCTATTTAGGTAGCAATGTAGACACAGATGGGTGAGCATATACAGATATTGAGGCAGAATTATACACCTATTTAGGTAGCAATGTAGACACAGATGGGTGAGCATATACAGATATTGAGGCAGAATTATACACCTATTTAGGTAGCAATGTAGACACAGATGGGTGAGCATATACAGATATTGAGGCAGAAATATACATCTATTTAGGTAGCAATGTAGACACAGATGGGTGAGCATATACAGATATTGAGACAGAATTATACATCTATTTAGGTAGCAATGTAGACACAGATGGGTGAGTGTCACGAATTGGCAGCCTTTACTTCCCAGAACAATTTTCGGTTCACTTTTGATGGGCCATGTAGAGGATCAACAGACGAACAAAACCGTTTTCTCTATATTCAAGGCTATACTGTCATGACGTAAGCTTGCAGATGGCAAGTAAAATGGGATACTTGAGATGGACACAACTAGATAATTTAAATTAGTCTACACCTTGGAAAACTGCTGACCCAGACGGGCTATGACACCTCACAGACACATTGGCACCTTCTCGTCCAGGTAGACCCTGGCTGAATCAACAATGAAGTGGGCCATTGGTTGAATAAAGGCAATTAACGCCAGATGGAGATAATAGCCATAGGGCGGTAAACAAGCCAAGTCAACTCAGATCGGCAGACTCAGTAGAGTGTGAAAACAGACCTTGTAAAACCGGTCAGCTGTGAAGTGTCAAGACTGGCCACACAAAGTAAATGTTGGCTATTGAAACAGAGGTAGGAAATTGCCCAGGTGCGAACAACATTGACACAGGGGAAGATAAGAGCCCCAGGGCTAATAATGGTCAGAC
Source organism: Cepaea nemoralis (assembly GCA_014155875.1). Taxonomy (NCBI): domain Eukaryota; kingdom Metazoa; phylum Mollusca; class Gastropoda; order Stylommatophora; family Helicidae; genus Cepaea; species Cepaea nemoralis. The sequence goes on along the minus strand of JACEFZ010018153.1, from coordinate 15,939 downwards.
CCACAGGTGTGAAGGCTAGTGTGCATGCAGAAAGAATTTTTATGACTGGACAGACTTGGAGTTAATTGCAATTAACGTCAGGTGGAGATAAGAAGAATTTAGGAATGGAATTCCTGGGAGATAAGTGTCTACTGCTAGGCTAGGTATAAAAACCCCACTAGACCTGTCCCCTTTAGATTAAGTCTGACTTCAGAACAGGTAGGAACTATCTCAATGTTCTGTAGTCATATGCATGATTATTATGTTAGATTTCACTACAAAAGTTATTTCTTAGTTACTTATTTTCAGTCTATATCTGATCTAGGTTATTTCAAGAACTATCTTTGGCGTAGGTTACTTGAGTGTTCTTTCTAATTTCTGTGTTCAATATCATTGTGCTTCATGTATTACTCTTCTGAGAAGTAGAAACTTATGGAAGGCAGGTCTGGTCTAGATATACTTGAGGTGTCGTAGCAGATGCTTGCCATTTCTTTCTAAACTAGACTAGTCTCTTTTTGGTGTGTGCATTTGTTGTACAGATTATAGTCAACTGACTATTTATTTAATTCTTACAACAGCAGTAACTAACTAGTGCATTATGCTATGATGTTAAAGTATCATAATATGTCTAGTTTAATCAATATGTGTATGTGTATTGGATGTTTGATATATTGATTTGTCATATGCAAACTTACCAATATGAAGTGTTATGCTATTGTCTGCGCATTGGCACATTGGCCAATGATTGTGTTGGAAGCAGAGGTGTAATGGTACAGACATTACCCACATTTGGTATAGGGTATATGGTGCTAAACTTTCTCAGTGTATTGTGGGCGTGCGTCCACGGTAATGCATGGAAACCTGGCACAGCTACTGGTCACGGCTTGTAAGCCCGGATGATCAGGCATTATTATAATACCCTTACCGACCCTGTGAGCTGCTAAACTAACATTGGACGGAGCGGCTGTACAACACAGAATTTCTGTAGTAGCGACATGGACATGGGGCGGCAGAAATGTAATCATTACAGGCGTGTGAGACAATTGAAAAGCCCGTCCCAGACTAAAGACAGTAGGGAGAAGGAGGATGGTGAACGAAGTAGAGCTGGAAGATAAACTTGGCCAGACTGGTCATTGTATATGTTTGTGTTATGATATGTTTTAATTAGGATTGCGCTGAACTAGAACTGATATAACACATTCTTGACTTTCTTTCAAGCTCTCACAAGGAGCACCTATGTTATAGATCTCAAGAACGAGTTATGACTAGGTAGAGTCAGGACTGGCAGACGTCAGAATACCGGCAAGCTGTTCTCTCTTGTTTGAGTCTACTGGAGAGTGGGGATCTGGACCACAGTTCCAGATAGATGAAGTAACAAGTAAAGTTACGTAATGTTTCTCATCACAATATGTTATATGATTTTATCATCCTCATATTGACAATCATCCGATGTCTATTGTTATGATTAGCAAATAAATGTTGTAGTATTGTAACTCATAGTTCTGTCATTATATTTTTTTCCAATTGTGCATACGTGTTGTTGTGTACATTGGTGGGGGTTCACTTACACACCAAGGAAAGGAGCAGTCAGGGAGAAAAACCTGTACTAGGATAGTTGTCCTTAAACTTTAATTCAGACTTAAAAATCTATCCTAGCTAACCTTCTCTTCCTATTCCTTGGCGAATATTCAGCACAGTTCATTTCAATTTTGTAACGAGCCACTTAGAGCTGTACGTTGGATATTCATGGGCCTAATCTATAGTTCAGCCATATAGATTTTGTCCCTAGTCAGTTTCTGACTATTTGGGGTTGCTCGCCAGTGAATAATACATTCATCTAGCCGGTGGGGCACCCCGACTTCTGACAGATTGGGAGCTCGTCCGGGATTTGAATTCGTACTTCTCGCTTTCAATAGACTCCGGTACTAGACCCTAGACATACGATTTTAAAAGTTAACTCTTGTAATCTTCAATCATCAGAATAGACTATCATCAGATGTAGCTACTTTTAGTTGAGGAAGTTACAGAGTACATATATAACTTTTCAAAAGTATAACAGATAAGAACTTATGAGAAAACTACCATCATCTATCATTTATTGATAATGTATTTTAACTTATTATCAATTTAGTGTATCATTCATCATTTAATGATAACTTGAATCACTTTAATCATATTTACATTGATGTGTTTGATGATTTAACTGCTTGACTGATTTGCAATTTTATGCTAATATATGCCATGTTCATTTTGACATGTATGCAGTGCATTTTAATGTTTATTTAGGTAAATATTACTGTTGATTACTGTGTAGTATATCTCTCACACTTACTTCACTGCTGTCGCCAGATACTACTTGAATATTATTTTCAGTTGTCTTTCACTGCTGAGGCTAAACTATACACATTGGATAGCGTAGACTGTCAGTAGTTAACTCTTGTCGTTCTAGCTTATATCTGATTTTTGATATATACATAGGGGCTTACCTGAATACAGTCATTAGCAATTATGTTCTTGCTTTACCGGAATCTTGAAGATGATCTGAAGGCGCGCGCAGATTTCTCAGAGACCGCGAGAGGGTGGGGCATAAGAGAAGGCTTACAGGGAGAGCAACTAGAAACATATATCATAGCAGAGTTAGAATGGTGGGACCAAGAAGAAGAAATTATGTTTAAAGAAGATGATGAGTTCTTTGAAGCACAAGAGCGTAGCAAAACTGAAGGAGTAAAGATGGAGAAAACGCATATGGAAGCAGTCAATGCGGAGAAGCTAACCTTTCTAGCGGAACATAAGGTAGGAGATACGGATGCTCACCCAACCAGGAAGGAAGGGACATCTTTGCCACCCACCGCAGAATCAGAGTTAGTGGACCGGGAACTACAGGTTCTCATTCGACCCAGTCCTAAACGGAAAAGAGGGAAGAAAAAACGTGCCAAGGGCACTTCAAACAGTCACAAACGTGATAACTGTTTGCACCACGGCAATAGTCGTTTGACAGTAGAGGACCTTCAGGAAAACCACTTGACTTCTACGAGAAATGAATCTCGAGAGAAAGAGGAACTGAAGACAACCTTTAATGAGGTCGCAGGCGGAGACCTAGCCGATTCTCACATTCCCTTCTGTTCACAGAATCACGAAGTGGAATTACATCTGACTGAAATAGGGAGGAATGGAAGTAACTGAATCCCAGGTGAATTTCATTACTGCAACGCGGGAAGAATCACTAATTATCAGTTCAGATAATTTGCCTACTAACAGTTACCCAGAGGACAACTGTTCGTATCACAAGATATGTGGTTTAACTGGTCCGCCAGTACAAGACTCCCAGGAATCTCATTTTACTTCAACGAGAGGTGAAACTCAAGAGGAAGATGACCTGAGGACATCTTTTAAGGAGGTCGGAGATGGAGAGGTAACCGACCTTATTATTCCCTTCAGCCCAGACGAGGAAGAAGTGGGATTAAATTTGACTGACAGTGGGATGAAGGATGACCCGGAACCCCTTGTGATCTTTGAGGCTGCAGCTCAGGACAAGACACTAGATCTCAGTTCAAATCATTTACCTAGTGTGATGGATTGCTTAGACAGCCCACCACAGGATTTACCTCAACTGGACTTAGCCCATGAAAGCACGACCAGAGAGGAACATCCAGACCAGGAAACATTTCCAGTTGTTATCTCACAGTATACCAGTTCGGAGACTCAGGAAACACAGGGAATTGTCATGAGCCATAATATGGACTCTGATATTGTGCAGACAACATTGTCTGTCGTTACTAGCAAAGAAAACTCTTCACACAAGATGGAGGTAGAAACTGCTAGCATCGCTATAGCTGAAGTTATCAGGGAATTCCAGCAACAGGGACCTGAAGTAACAGAAGTCAAGAGTGGTTTGGAATCAACACTCTTAGGACTCAATCTACCCTTCAGTCAGGTCGATTTGATAGGAGTAGATCAGCTATTTGTGGATACTTTATTCAAAAGTAACTCCACTTTATCGCCCTGGAGTAACTATGTTATTTCTCAAGGCTGGACAACTTGGCACACTAAATTTCCAATTTCTAGCACGGTTTTCACACGAAACTCTAATGCAGAGAAACTCAGCCCGTTAACTGATTATCAGGGGAAGAAACCGCGACACCGAGGAGGGACGATTGTTACGCCCGACTTTGAAGGAGGAAAGCGCCAGTTGAATTTATATCATGGGACCATGATGTGTAACATTATTCCTTTTAAAAGGAAGCTATTGATGGATCTGTTATGGATCTATAATGGATGGATGAATATCACGGAGACAAGCTTTGCTGTGGCCAGCTTATGCAAGACCTCACTACGGGTACATCCTCGGCTGAAAGGAGTAAATCACGTGAGTGAATGGTGTAAAACAATTGCTGCCCAGAGGCGTAGAAGAATCCCGTTGATTGTGATCTTTCCCAGAGGGGTAAAATTACAACCTCCTGACAATTACCGGATTTTACCAAGCTATTGCATGGAATCCCGGCCGAAAACCAGGTACAAGGATCTATCCAGAGTATCTTTGGGTTATGGAAATGGGACGTCTTTATGCAAGACAACCCACTGCCACAAGGAATATTGGAAACCTTTAGGCAGATACAGAACGGAGAGTGCTTAGGCATTATTCTGGGATGTACGGCGTGCTTTGACAAAAGATTTCTGGCAGAAACTTTTTTTTAAGGGGAAAGCTCTGTCACGAATTGGCAGCCTTTACTTCCCAGAACAATTTTCGGTTCACTTTTGATGGGCCATGTAGAGGATCAACAGACGAACAAAGCCGTTTTCTCTATATTCAAGGCTATATTGTCATGACGTAAGCTTGCAGATGGCAAGTAAAATGGGATACTTGAGATGGACACAACTAGATAATTTAAATTAGTCTACACCTTGGAAAACTGATGACCCAGACGGGCTATGACACCACACAGACACATTGGCACCTTCTCGTCCAGGTAGACCCTGGCTGAATCAACAATGAAGTGGGCCATTGGTTGAATAAAGGCAATTAACGCCAGATGGAGATAATAGCCATAGGGCGGTAAACAAGCCAAGTCAACTCAGATCGGCAGACTCAGTAGAGTGTGAAAACAGACCTTGTAAAACCGGTCAGCTGTGAAGTGTCAAGACTGGCCACACAAAGTAAATGTTGGCTATTGAAACAGAGGTAGGAAATCGCCCAGGTGCGAACAACATTGACACAGGGGAAGATAATAGCCCCAGGGCTAATAATGGTCAGACCCACAGGTGTGAAGGCTAGTGTGCATGCAGAAAGAATTTTTATGACTGGACAGACTTGGAGTTAATTGCAATTAACGTCAGGTGGAGATAAGAAGAATTTAGGAATGGAATTCCTGGGAGATAAGTGTCTACTGCTAGGCTAGGTATAAAAACCCCACTAGACCTGTCCCCTTTAGATTAAGTCTGACTTCAGAACAGGTAGGAACTATCTCAATGTTCTGTAGTCATATGCATGATTATTATGTTAGATTTCACTACAAAAGTTATTTCTTAGTTACTTATTTTCAGTCTATATCTGATCTAGGTTATTTCAAGAACTATCTTTGGCGTAGGTTACTTGAGTGTTCTTTCTAAGTTCTGTGTTCAATATCATTGTGCTTCATGTATTACTCTTCTGAGAAGTAGAAACTTATGGAAGGCAGGTCTGGTCTAGATATACTTGAGGTGTCGTAGCAGATGCTTGCCATTTCTTTCTAAACTAGACTAGTCTCTTTTTGGTGTGTGCATTTGTTGTACAGATTATAGTCAACTGACTATTTATTTAATTCTTACAACAGCAGTAACTAACTAGTGCATTATGCTATGATGTTAAAGTATCATAATATGTCTAGTTTAATCAATATGTTTATGTGTATTGGATGTTTGATATATTGATTTGTCATATGCAAACTTACCAATATGAAGTGTTATGCTATTGTCTGCGCATTGGCACATTGGCCAATGATTGTGTTGGAAGCAGAGGTGTAATGGTACAGACATTACCCACAATTGGTATAGGGTATATGGTGCTAAACTTTCTCAGTGTATTGTGGGCGTGGGTCCACGGTAATGCATGGAAACCTGGCACAGCTACTGGTCACGGCTTGTAAGCCCGGATGATCAGGCATTATTATAATACCCTTACCGACCCTGTGAGCTGCTAAACTAACATTGGACGGAGCGGCTGTACGACACAGAATTTCTGTAGTAGCGACATGGACATGGGGCGGCAGAAATGTAATCATTACAGGCGTGTGAGACAATTGAAAAGCCCGTCCCAGACTAAAGACAGTAGGGAGAAGGAGGATGGTGAACGAAGTAGAGCTGGAAGATAAACTTGGCCAGACTGGTCATTGTATATGTTTGTGTTATGATATGTTTTAATTAGGATTGCGCTGATGTAGAACTGATATAACACATTCTTGACTTTCTTTCAAGCTCTCACAAGGAGCACCTATGTTATAGATCTCAAGACTAGAGACTACTGACTAGGTAGTGTCAGGACTGGACAGATCGTCAGAATACCGGCAAGCTGTTCTCTCTTGTTTGAGTCTACTGGAGAGTGGGGATCTGGACCACAGTTCCAGATAGATGAAGTAACAAGTAAAGTTATGTAATGTTTCTCATCACAATATGTTATATGATTTTATCATCCTCATATTGACAATCATCCTATGTCTATTGTTATGATTAGCAAATAAATGTTGTAGTATTGTAACTCATAGTTCTGTCATTATATTTTTTTCCAATTGTGCATACGTGTTGTTGTGTACATTGGTGGGGGTTCACTTACACACCAAGGAAAGGAGCAGTCAGGGAGAAAAACCTGTACTAGGATAGTTGTCCTTAAACTTTAATTCAGACTTAAAAATCTATCCTAGCTAACCTTCTCTTCCTATTCCTTGGCGAATATTCAGCACAGTTCATTTCAATTTTGTAACGAGCCACTTAGAGCTGTACGTTGGATATTCATGGGCCTAATCTATAGTTCAGCCATATAGATTTTGTCCCTAGTCAGTTTCTGACTATTTGGGGTTGCTCGCCAGTGAATAATACATTCATCTAGCCGGTGGGGTACCCCGACTTCTGACAGGGTGAGCATATACAGATATTGAGGCAGAATTATACATCTATTTAGGTAGCAATGTAGACACAGATGGGTGAGCATATACAGATATTGAGACAGAATTATACATCTATTTAGGTAGCAATGTAGACACAGATGGGTGAGCATATACAGATATTGAGGCAGAATTATACATCTATTTAGGTAGCAATGTAGACACAGATGGGTGAGCATATACAGATATTGAGACAGAATTATACATCTATTTAGGTAGCAATGTAGACACAGATGGGTGTGCATATACAGATATTGAGACAGAATTATACACCTATTTAGGTAGCAATGTAGACACAGATGGGTGAACATATACAGATATTGAGGCAGAATTATACACCTATTTAGGTAGCAATGTGGACACAGATGGGTGAGCATATACAGATATTGAGACAGAATTATACACCTATTTAGGTAGCAATGTAGACACAGATGGGTGAGCATATACAGATATTGAGACAGAATTATACACCTATTTAGGTAGCAATGTAGACACAGATGGGTGAGCATATACAGATATTGAGGCACAATTATACACTATTTAAGTAGCAATGTAGACACAGATGGGTGAGCATATACAGATATTGAGGCAGAATTATACACCTATTTAGGTAGCAATGTGGACACAGATGGGTGAGCATATACAGATATTGAGGCAGAATTATACACCTATTTAGGTAGCAATGTAGACACAGATGGGTGAGCATATACAGATATTAAAAGAAGAATGCTAAGACAAGAGGAGCTTTGATAGCAACAGGATATTTGTGGAAGTCAAAAGAAATTAAATAGAATATTCAATTATAACATTAAATCTGTAGAACTGTGTGGATCAGAAACATGGAAAGTGACTTAAAATGACCACTAATATTATTGGTAATAAACTACAAACATTCGTTAATTGTTGACTAGGCAAAATAAAAGGACTAAAATGACAGAATTACAAATGTGGAGCTCATGGCGAGAACTGAACCAGTGTATTAAGAAGCTTTAAAAAAAAGCATCTGGCACAGTATATGACATACATTGAGAAAACCAGTTATTGTAATATTGTATCACAAGAAAAGTTTGTGTCTTGTGATATTTATATATGCCGGTCTCCCTGGCCTAGGGTTTTAACATCTTTCTCCGTAATTCTGTAATCCACGTGAATAACGTAACCTGCGCGATAATCGGTGGCGGTTCTCGCCGCGTTGGTATGGTAACTTACGGGGTATGTGAGCTGGTCGCTCAGAAAGCAATGGCAAACTACTGAGCGTAATCTTGCCAAGAAATCAACAATCAGCTGAAAGATGCTGGATCGACAGCGATGTCCTGTAAACTCAGCCTGTAAAGTGTAAAGGCAAAGGATATGCAAACATTTAATATTTATTAGAGGCAGAGGTCAGTGAGATATTAAGAAGATGTTCAACACCAATAAACGTTAACCGAATGATGTAGTCCAATATTCAACATTCAATAGCATATCATTTGCAGAACTTCCCTCCCATAACAACCTTCCAGAAAACTTGTCGGTCATAAGCAATCCCAAACTGAAATTTGAATCCGCATTCAACATTGACAAGCCGCCATATCAACCAACTGGGAAAGCACGTACAAAAACTAAACGATGGGTTCTCTATAATGGCCGTAGCATTACCGAAACAATATATATATATATATTTCGCTCGCTTGCTCGCTTTTGAACTCAAGCGTGGTCCATACACACTATTACTACTATTAGTATTTACAGTATTTAGTGGTCATGGACTGAATGTTTGCGTGTGGGTTAGCTTTCCCACTCCAACTTCAGAGGTACTTGTAATTAACATCCCCAAGTCAAGGACGACAGGTCAACATTTTAGTCCAGCTGTCCAGGTGTAGGGGTTGAAACGCTAACCTCGGCATCAGCACACCGGATGTTTAAGAACACGCGTTCTTACCCATTCGGCCATGCGGACCTGCGAAACAATATACAATTAGTTGCATATCCTTTACAGAACGTCGCGGTCAACACCAGCATTTGTTGTTGTGATTTCTTGGCAAATTTACGTTCAGTAGTTTGCCATTGCTTTCTGAACGACCGGTACCCATACCATTTCGTAAAAAAACCAAGGCAAGACGGTCTGCGAGCAAATCGCCTACAGCTGTGTTTCGAACGCGAGTATGTGAGATTACGAAATGCGTCCGTAACCTCATCGCCACGGAGCCGGCATATAATATAATTTTTTGTGGTTGTTATTCGCATATCCTTTTACAGGACATCGCTGTCAACATCAGCATCTTTCAGCTGATTGTTGATTTCTTGACAAGATTACGCTCAGTAGTTTGCCATTGCTTTCTGAGCGACCAGCTCACATACCCCTAAGTTACCGACGCGGCGAGAACCGCTACCAATTCTCGCGCACGTCACGTTACTCACGAGAGTATACGGGATTACGGAGAAAGACGTTAACTTCTAGGCCAGGGAGACCGGTATATAATATAATACCAGATATAAATTAGCAGGTATTGATCACAGAAGTGAAGGTTGATAATATAGATTACAACACACATAGACAATATCACAATTGAAATTTATTGTGATCAATCCGGGATTTCAACTTATCGCCCTGTCGTCATTTGTGAATTTATTTTATTGATCTCAATGGTTACCGAAATATTGATGTCTCTTTGTTTATCATCATCACCATCATCTCCCACTTTTGCCTTCAAGCATCGTGACGAGGAACAGTTGACGTTGCAGCGACCGATGGGTGGCATTGGAATGTGCCATTCCATGTGATTGTTTAACGTCTTTGATGTCAATCCATTTTCTTTTCGGCCGTCCTGTTTCTCTCGAATCAGATATTCTTTGATGTAGCACCAGTGTTGGCAGTTGATGGTGTTGCATTCTAACGAGATGGCCTAAACATCTTCTGCCTTTCAGTGTATGTGATACAAGGTGTTGATGCCACTGTTTCTCTGATAACATAATTTCTTACTGGGTTTCGGAGAGTTATGTTGGCGGATCTTTTCAAGCTTCTCATCCATCTCACGTGTGTTGAATTTGCGTCAGTGTGATTTGGTCCACATGCATCATTTTTCTCGTGCCCTGGATGCTCTAATGTTTACTTGGTTCTTCTTCTTCTCCCCTTCCATCACCCCCTGTTTCCTCTACCACTTCGTGTCCGGATGTTGTCATCATTTACATGGACGGCTCTGTGTTAAGAACCAAAAGATGTGCCTTTGGGGGCATTCTTCCGAATTACGATCCCAAATTATTTAGCGTAAAAATCATCCCTTACAGGGCCTCATAAGATGATGTTGTCGATCACTTAAGGTTCAGTGTTTCGTGGACTGCTAGATGGATCAATCAATCAATCAATCAATCAATCAGGTACCGTCTCCGCAATGAAGGTTGGCTGCAATGGATCTCCAACACTGTCTTTCTCCTTGACTGTACATTCTGTCAGGCTGATGTTCGTCCATCTCTTGATGTTATCCTCCCACTTGTATCGTTGTCTACCTCTTGTTCGCTTGCCCTCAACCTTGCCTTCCAGTATGATTTTTATAAGAGTATCATGTCTTTTAACGTGGCCAAAATATTTCACTTGTCTCCTCTTTATTTCTCCCACTAACTCTCTCTTCATTCCCATTTTTTCTAGGACCTCTGCATTTGATTGTTTTTGTTTCCATCAAATACGACCTATTCGTCTGTATATCCACATCTCCAGGGCTTCCATGCGACTATCTATAGTCTGTTTTTTTTTTTTTTGGCCCCAATATAAACATCCATATCTCAGTAACCAACTGAGGGAAAATTATGAGATTTAGTATATAACCTTATCATTATGTCCACCCAAAAAACAAAAAAAAACCCCCCAAAAAAAAATTTGTTCTGGAGATTTTACAGCAGATTTCACAGTTTGTTTATATGCGGTATATAATTTATGGGTCTGAGATGAAATTCATAATTTTTAATGTATTACAGCGTAGCCAGACAATCAGCGCTCAATGTTGAATATTGTACGTTTTTTTCATGGGATTGGCCTTATGCCAAGAACCCCGCGTTGTTTAAACTAGGACTGTTCATTCAGAGGTGTCTCAAAATGTGGGTTATTTCACGAAACCTGATTAATATATTTTTTGTTTTTTTTTAAATCTTACCACTTATCGCTAACATTGAAATGTGTGAATATTTTTCAATGGGATATAATGCGAAATTATACACTATTTTAAATTATAAAGAATCGCTATGAAGTTGTACACATATTTTTGTCAAGGAGCTGATCGCAGGAAACTGTTTTATACTATTACAAATTCCGAAAAAGAACAATGCATGCATTGGGTTTGAGTAAACGGGCATTTCGTCGATGGGTGCAAGAATCTGGAATTAAACCACCATGTAATAACCAAACGGTAGGTAGAAAGATTATTGTAGACAGCTTTGACAAAGATGTCATAAGGCGAGCTATTATAAAAATGCTTTAAAAAGTCGCTTGATATACAACAGGGTCGACTTCATTGCACCAGATTATATCCCATATGGCTCGGTCTCTTTCCGCAGCGCAGAAAGCACGAACTCCACAGCTCTAACGACGACCCACAGAAGTCTCCGTAAAATTTAACTCGTGAACCGAAGGATGCGGCCCAGAATCGAACCCACGACCTTTGGAACCCGAGTCAAACACTTCGCCTCTGAGACTCCTAAAATTATAAAAATGTTGGATTTTATATCCAGGATTATCCAGCATTATAAAAATGCTGGATGCCAAAGAAACAGTGACTGTAAGAAAACTTAGGGTTTGGTTAAGAAAGAACAATAACATAGAGCTATCCAAAACAACTTTGTGGAAAATTATAAGGACATTATCTTCACTATTTGAAAGTACAAGGGCGGTAGAAATAATCCGCATTTAGGAGCCATGAGAAGCAGATACCTACGTGAAATAAGGGAAATGCGCAAAGAAAATTATGGCATATTGTGTTTGGATAAAATGTGGATCAATGCGCACCACACAAGTGATAAGGAATGACAATCAGTGGATGGACAGATACAGCGATATGTACCCAGTAGTATAGGACAACTTTTGGTCATGGCCCATGCTGGTAATACGCATAATGGCTTACAACAGAATGCTGGGCTCGTGTTCGTTTCAAAGCATACAGACAATAGGGATTATCATAATAAGATGAATGGTAATGTATTTAGAGATTGGCTCGAGAATACTGTGCTTCCATCCCTAGATAGACCGTCGTGTCCAATTATGGACAATGCATGATATCAATGTTGCCCAAGAAGACAAAATACCTATAGCATCGAGCACAAAGGGAGCAATAAAGATATGACTCCGAATGGAAAACATACCATTTCCAGAAACGTATTTCTAGCTAGAATTGTTGTCCCTTGTAAAACAGACGCCAAAAAGCAAGAAATATCAAATCGACAAGTTGATAGAAGAGCATCGTCATGGGTGCTTGAGACTTCCGCCGTACCATTCTCATTTTAACCCTATAGAACTTGTGAGGGCTAAAATTAAAGGACAGGTGGCAGCTGACAATACTATATTCAAATTGTCTGACGTCAGGATACAAATCCAGTCTGCGCTATTAAATATTGATAAAAGTTACTGGAAAAATGTGAGGACCATGTGTTCGCAGTTTCTGTATTGGCAACCAGGCAACATAGTTCTGTCCCTGGTGAGAAACTTGATAGACTTCGTATCAACAATGATCATCTTTGGGTATCATGATTATTCTTATAATCTACATGTTGTCATCGTTTTAATGACACTGATTCTGGTATACTTCTTCTCCCTGCAATCGGGGGCTTTTCTTTCCTCGCATTACATTAGAATTCGGAGTAGGGTAGACAAGTATCCAAAGTGGTCTGGGGTTATGGTTCCCGACTCTAACTTGAATACTGACCAAATCATTATTCGTCGAAAGCCGGTTGGTTTATCAAAATAGCCGGCTACCAACATTTTCCCACTACGCCTCATTGTGTTTTACTGTTGGCTATCTCTAATTTGAAAAGTCATCATCATCACCATCTTCTTCTTCTTCTTCTACTTTTGCCGTCAAGAATTGTTGTAACGAATAGTTGATGTTTCAGCGGCCGATGGGGGCACTTGATAGTGTCATTCCATGTGATTGTAGAATGTCTTTGATGTCGTCAGTCCATTTTCTTCCCTGGCGTCTTCGTGCTCTCGTAGCAGATCTTCTTTGGTGTAGCGCTAGTGCTGGCAGTTATATAGTCTGTTTACTTTTTTCTGCCCCAATATAAAAATAAAATTCCATATCTCAGTAACCAACTGAGGGAAAATTATGAGATTTAGCATATAACCTTATCATTATGTCCACCCAACAACAACATTTTGTTCTGGAGGTTGTACAGCAGATTTCAATGTTTGTTTATATGCGGTACAATGTTGATAATATAAAAGAGTGCTTCATTGCAACCCGTGTGTGTTTGAAGCTGCACATGTTTGTACACCAAATACAGTTTGCATTTCAACTGGCGTCTTGGGTTAGAGAATAGTGAGGCACAGTTTCACCATTCCCTGTACCGAGTTGTGGGTGGGAAATCCATTATGGGCAATTTGGAAGCAGGTCGCTTTACATTGATGGCCGTTCAGAAAGCCATGTCTACCTGCTGAACTAAATTATTGCCTAGTCAATCACAAACAGCCAATAAATGCTGGGGTTGACTGCAGCATCCTGTACAGAACTTGCAACTACCATGGCCACCTAACCTCATACCAGCCTGAAATCAAAAGTCATTTGTGACAGGGATCAGGCTCTACCGTGGTTAAGTCAATGTTGTTGCATGGAAAACAGATATACTTACCTGTACTTTAGGCAAACACATGGGTTCTCATGCTACTAGATTGGATGATGTGGGTGTGGTGTTTGCTTTTAGCACATTAGTTGTGTTTTTATACAATCTGCACTGATTTCCTGAAACAGCCCCGTGAATTATATACACCGATATTTATAAGCGTTTATATTTGACCGTTTTTAACCTTAAAATGATGCCATTTAGTGACACTGTTAATTGTTCCAGTGTAATCTTGCTATTTAAACAGTCTATATTTTTGCATTATGTTTGGGGTTTTCCTCACTTATCACCAGCTTTACTGTTTATTGCTGTTTATCTCCCATGTGGTACCAGGGTTTTTGTTTGTTGCTGTTTGTTACTAAGAATGTGTTGTTTCAGTTTATTTTGTATACCAAAGAAATAGAAATGAAATCAAATGGGCACAATAAAGTAGATGTTGGGCTGGTTGGGTGGTTTATTTTTCTGGCATGTTCTTTTAGGATAACATTTAGTGTCAGAAGCTCTTAAAGTAATAGCTGTCAGAGAGTGAAGGAGTTAAAGTGACAGCTAGGATACAAATAGGGACGAGAACAAGGTGTGAGGGGAAACATTACCTGTCTGAAAGTGAGGGAGTTACAGTAACAATTACTGATTTATATTTATCCTACAGCACACAACTAAATGTTCTCCCTTCAGTTATTGACTGGACACATCTTACAGCACACAACTAAACATTCTCCCTTCAGTTATTGACTGGACACATCTTACAGCACACAACTAAACATTCTCCCTTCAGTTATTGACTGGACACATCCTACAGCACACAACTAAACATTCTCCCTTCAGTTACTGACTGGACACATCTTACAGCACACAACTAAACATTCTCCCTTCAGTTATTGACTGGACACATCTTACAGCACACAACTAACATTCTCCCTTCAGTTATTGACTGGGACACATCTTACAGCACACAACTAAACATTCTCCCTTCAGTTATTGACTTGGACACATCTTACAGCACACAACTAACATTCTCCCTTCAGTTATTGACTGGACACATCCTACAGCACACAACTAAATATTCTCCCTTCAGTTATTGACTGGATACATCTTACAGCACACAACTAAACATTCTCCCTTCAGTTATTGAACTGGACACATCTTACAGCACACAACTAAAATTCTCCCTTCAGTTATTGACTGGACACATCTTACAGCACACAAATAACATTCTCCCTTCAGTTATTGACTGGACACATCTTACAGCACACAACTAAACATTCTCCCTTCAGTTATTAACTGGACACATCTTACAGCGCACAACTAACATTCTCCCTTCAGTTATTGACTGGACACATCTTACAGCACACAACTAAACATTCTCCCTTCAGTTATTAACTGGACACATCTTACAGCACACAACTAAACATTCTCCTTCAGTTATTGACTGGACACATCTTACAGCACACAACTAAACATTCTCCCTTCAGTTATTGACTGGACACATCTTACAGCACACAACTAAACATTCTCCCTTCAGTTATTGACTGGACACATCTTACAGCACACAACTAACATTCTCCCTTCAGTTATTGACTGGGCACATCTTACAGCACACAACTAAACATTCTCCCTTCAGTTATTAACTGGACACATCTTACAGCACACAACTAAACATTCTCCCTTCAGTTATTAACTGGACACATCTTACAGCACACAACTAAAAATTCTCCCTTCAGTTATTGACTGGACACATCTTACAGCACACAACTAAACATTCTCCCTTCAGTTATTAACTGGACACATCTTACAGCACACAACTAAACATTCTCCCTTCAGTTCTTGACTGGACACATCTTACAGCACACAACTAAACATTCTCTCTTGAGTTATTGACTGGGCACATCTTACAGCACACAACTAAACATTCTCCCTTCAGTTATTGACTGGACACATCTTACAGCACACAACTAAAAATTCTCTCTTGAGTTATTGACTGGGCACATCTTACAGCACACAACTAAAAATGTTCCCTTCAGTTATT
>JACEFZ010018152.1:12500-47804 GCA_014155875.1 Cepaea nemoralis | reverse complement strand
AAAGAAAGAAGAAGAAAGAAAAGAAGAAGGGGGGAAGAAGAAGAAGAAGAAGAAAGGAAGAGAGAAAAAAAAAAAAAAAAAAACAATGAGGAGGGGGAGAAAAAAGAGAAAGGAGGAGAAAAGAAAAAGGGAGGAAGAAAAGAAGAAAGAAGAAGAAGAAGAAGGAAGAAGGAAGAAAAGAGAAGAAGAAGGAAGAAGAAGAAGAAGAGAAGAAGAAGAAGAAGAAGAAGAAGAAGAAGAAAGAAGAAGAAGAAGCTAGAAGAAGAAGAGAAGCAGCAGCAGCAGCAGCAGAAGAAGCAGCAGAAGAAGGAAGAAGAAGAAGAAGAAGAAGAAGAAGACGAAGAAAGAAGAAGAAGAAGAAGAAGAAGAAGAAGAAGAAGAAGAAGAAGAAGAAGAAGAAGAAGAAGAAGAAGAAGAAGAAGAAGAAGAAGAAGAAGAAGAAGAAGAAGAAGAAGAAGAAGAAGAAGAAGAAGAAGAAGAAGAAGAAGAAGAAGAAGAAGAAGAAGAAGAAGAAGAAGAAGAAGAAGAAGAAGAAGAAGAAGAAGAAGAAGAAGAAGAAGAAGAAGAAGAAGAAGAAGAAGAAGAAGAAGAAGAAGAAGAAGAAGAAGAAGAAGAAGAAGAAATAGGAGATCAGAAATATTGTTTTGTGATCAAGATAAATAGTGGAAAGTCTGTTGACTAGAAGAAGTTCTGTACTATATATTTGATGATGATGATAAAGTAGACATACACACGCAAATAATATACACATGGCGACAACATCAATTTACTTTATTGCACGTGAAGTAACACCCGCGCACAGACAAATGCAGCTAAACAAACACACAACAAATTAACATTCCATGACATCACGGCTTTATTTGATGACAAACATAAACACTTACCTGAAGTTAAACGTCAACACTAAGGGATCGTTTCCAGATTCCAGGACTAGATCGCAATAGTCGATTCGGGCGTTGGCTGCATGGCTATAAAGAGGGGTCTTGATAATAAATGACGAGCTTCCAGGTGTGAATTTTAGTAAGTTATATCTGGTCTGATCACACAGCATGTATTCCGTAGGTGGCTGGGGAATAAAATATATTGCAATCACTGAACAGCTTGTCATGGTGTGTTAGGAATTATATTTTACATCAACTCACAGAATGAATGCTTAAACTTGAAAACTGTTTATCTGCACCACATCATGTAAACACATCAACGTCTGAAATTATATATCTTCTATACGTGCTCCATTTGACATAAATATATTGACTCCCATGTTGGACGTTTCAAAGATGAAATTTGTAGTATGGCAATATGACGTCAGTCTCTAGCTAATCATGCATTCAACACAAAGTTCCTCCCTAGGATCGACTGATATTTACAAACATTTACACACACTTAAATGTACACACACACACACACACACACACACATACTTACACACACATACACACTAACACACACACACACTCACACACGCACACGTATAGCTTTCAATTGCGGAAAGGATAAATATTAACGGTTATCTGGTTGAATATGAGCTTTCCATCACATGTAATACACCTCAAAATGCTCTATCTAGACCAACAAGCAGCGGTTAGAATAGATGGCGAGAGATCAGATTGGTTTGGCATCAAGCAAGGAACCCGTCTGGGCTGTCCCTGTATTTGTCTAAACTGCACGCCGAAAATATAATCATAAATGTTGGAGATGATATAAACAGTGAGCTAGCTACATGTTGCCTAAATATCGGTGGTCATGACATACCAGAGATTCGATATGCTTATAATACAGTATTCCTCTCCACAACACATAATGGTATAGACAACCTAAAAACCTCAACGGAATCTAATAGTAAACATCACAATTGATATCTTAACACAGCAAAACACAAAGAAAATGCATACAGATAAAACTACTACGGAGACCGAAATATATTGTAAAAACGAAAATTAAAATTGAGGTAGTGGAATATGTTGACTTGGGTCATTGATTAGTAACAATGTTACACAATGACAGAAATTAAAAGACAAATATCTGTTGTTTTTTTTAAAGACTAAAACAACTGAATAAATAGTGGAGAGGGACAGATAGAACTAAAAAAAAAAATAGATTTTAAAGAGCATGCATACAGACAGACAAACAAACAGACAGACAGACAGACAGACAGACAGACAGACAGACAGACAGACAGACAGACAGACAGACACGCAGGCAGGCAGACAGACAGACAGACAGACAGGCAGGCAGTCAGGCAGGCAGGCAGGCAGGCAGGCAGACAGACAGACAGACAGGCAGACAGACAGACAGACAGGCAGGCAGGCAGGCAGGCAGGCATACATACATACTGACCTCTGCGCAGACATCGGTGTATGGCATCCCAATAGAATAGGTCACTTTCTCAACATTTATCGTATTGTTTCCATATTCATATTTTCTTGGTTCATTGACCACACTCCTAGTGTCTGCCATGTCCGGTGTTACCAGTAGCTAGTGGAAATTTTTATCAATTTTCTATTTAACTCATGCAGTACTGTAGGCACTAGTAGCTAGTGAAAACATTTATTAATTCACTCTCAGGGGTTACTGACGCAAATTACGATCCCGCTGTCGATTAGCCAACAGACCGCCTTGCATTGGTTGTTAAATTATGGTATGCATTCCGGTCGTTCAGAAGACAATGGCAAACTACTGAACATAAACTCGCCATGAAATCACAAACAGCCAAAATATGCTCAATTTGATTGTGACTTCCTCTTAACAAAATACGTGTAACTGTTATTAATGTCATCTTGAATAAATTAAATTATGTACGTACCAGTCCCTAGTGAAAACACTTATTAATGTCACATTGATCTAATTTAATTCTGTATCTAGTGAAATCAATAATCACATTTAACTCATCGCATGTTATAGCCACCCTATTTAATGGAAAAAGTACATACTGTCATGTTTAGCTCATTCATGACTATGAACTATTTTATTATGCGCACTGCTTTATTTTTGAGTTCGGAGAACGGCTTGGGAAATCTGCAACCAGCCTCAGTAGATATAATGTCGTAATATTAGGTCGGGATTAAAGAGTACACAACAGCTTCAGTCCAATTGCGGCAAGCCCAATTCAGGTCTCAGACATAAATATTGCCAATGCATCTGACGTCACCGTTTCAACTTATTATTTGCGATTATTCTCAAGCATTAATCTAACTCTAACAACAACTTGTCAACTGTTGTGTTTGTCCGATTCCGATTCCGATTTGTTGAAAAAAAAAAAAGAAACTTTCCACCGCGTTCAACCCTCCTCAATGACGTTGGTTATAAGCATTTTCCTTAAATGGGACGGTGGTGTTATAGCAACATGATATGGTGTACACCTAAGAGCTAGGGGAAATATGTTGCCAATCGTTTTCACACTTTGGCAAGCGACAAACCCTTTCACGAAGTTTGCTTTCAACTTCCCTAGCACCTTCGCTGGTTAACTTCACTGACTGAATGACACCTTGCCGTCTTGACAAACGATAGTTTGTAAAGTGGAGATATATCTCTCCATAGCACAAAGTGTGACGGAATAACTCGGCAATATCGACTGTATTTCTCATTCCTCAAAAAAGGAATAAAACTTCAGAGGAATGAGAAGATAGAAACATAAAATTCTACCGTACTGCTCGGCGTTTACAATTTTATGACACAAAATTGCTCGAGTAGAACCGTCATCGCATAAAGTCTGGTTTCTACATCATCATCATTATCATTATCATCATCATCATTTTTCACTTCTGCCGTCAAGCGTCGTGCGGAGGAATATTTTGCTTTCCAGCGCCCGGTGGGCGGCACTTGATAGACTCATTCCGTGTGATTGTACAATGCCTTTGGGGTTGTCAATCCATCTTCTTCTTGGACGTCCTCTTGGTCTCGTAGCAGATGATCTTCGATGTAAGGCCAATGATGGTAGTTGTTGGTGTTGCATTCTAACGACATGGCCAAACCACTTGATCTTCCATCTTTCAATAAATATGGTACAAGGTGTTGATCCCACTGTTTGTCTTATAACAGCATTTCTTACTCGGTCTCGTATTGTTAGATTGGCGGCTCTCATCAGGCATCTCATCTCGCAGATGTTGATTTTGCGAAAGTGTGATTTTGATAAAGTCCATGTTTGAAGATTGGTAGCATAGGGTTGGTGTGAATATGCTGTTTATTATCCGTCGTTTTCCGGACAAGGGTATATTTAGATGTTTCAGTAAGGGCGATAGTTAATATGTACTGGTTTCTACAACAATTGTAAAATCTCATTCGTGACCATCCAGGTGTAACTATCCTACTTCATAAAATGTCAAAAAGCACCAACCAGTTAACACGTTGTCAAGGTATAGAAGGTCTAGGCTTGGGGTACACGAACAGTCGGATAAATGTGTCAACTCAAATATTGCGATCGGAGGTTACCACCTGCCCTAACACATATTTGCGAAACGCAGATGATAAGTTCACATGCAGGTAACCAGGGACAGCCAGGGTGTAAACAGCAGATTAAGATGTATTATGTCACGAGTAGCGGCCACAGCATGTTTGAGACACATGGTGTAGGCGGGACAAAAGATGATTGACAGGTGAAATGTAGAGTCCATAGTGTTAGTAAGAGGAAGACTTAAAGAATACTGGACATGAGAAGTCCAGGTAATCAGCCAAAGTGAATCGGCGTGGAGAGAATACGAAATTGACATTAGGAACAAAATTAGCATTTAATTATCGGCATTGCCCACTTGGCCTATTCGCTTACATGATATAATTGAGATCGGTCTTGCACATCATAGAAGACTGATTATTCAGGAGAGATAGCAAAGGGTAAACAGGCTATTGAGAAATGTCCAAAATAACATTGACTTTTTGGACCAACACTTCGAATGCCTAACAAGTTGGCGTTAAGATACTTGGAGGGGGAAATGTCACAAGTTCACCGTGTCTGTATGATACTGCCTGAATGGTGATGTCTGCAAGAGAACAGACAGAAGATATAGGGCACACATTCAACAAGACAGGTTAAGTGAAGATGTTTGATGTTTGACCTATAAAGAAATAAGGAGAGGGGGGAGAAGAGTTAATGATGTGGTCTTAGATGAGGCATACTTAATTGTATATGTTTATGTGCATGTACATGTTCTGAGATGTGTAGACATATACTGCACATCCTTGTGTTGATTCATTATAGCTCGTGTAGGAGCCACGGACAATCAGCAACCCGTTCAAACCACGGAACGGCTGACCTTAGTGCAAGAACACCGAGTGTTGATTCTGCAAGCTGATGTACAACGCGTCTCAACGTGGAGCATGCACTTAACGTGTTTTTGTCAGTTGTGCCAGTTAGTTAAGTAGACGATGTTTCCTACATGGTGTATATGCCATCTGATCATAAAACGTTGCTCGTCGCACACCATCAGCATATCAAAACAACAACTAGTGCGCTCACTATCATCATATTAACGTTTCAACAGCACGTTTGATACATTCATATCATACAGTATGTTGAACGATTATGAAAAATTACGAAACGTGTAATTACAGTACATGACGTTATATATAACATCAGATGGAAGATGCACCACTGAGATAAGGAGCATATGACAAGCAAACATTGCATTCTATCAAATGAAAACCGTTTTATGTGCAGGTATGTCACTGTCACTGGGCAGCCAGAACGTGCAATCAGCATGTTTTAAGGGAAGATGATGTCGCAAAGACAACTTATCAAAACCACCAGAAAGAGGCAGTCTCGTGTGTGTGTGTGTCTGTCTCTGTCTCTGTCTGTCTGTCTGTCTCTCTCTCTCTCTCTCTCTCTCTCTCTCTCTCTCTCTCTCTGCCAGGGCAGCTAATCAATGCTCTACCTGTCGACCTGTCTGAACTTCAATCATAGACCAGTGGTCGACCGCAACTTGGGGCCTGATCTTCGCTTCAATGGCATTTAGTCTTTAGGTTCCATGTCCTCGAACAAGGGTGAGGCGTGCACTCTTTCAATTGCGCCAATCCGCCCGAAGTGTGGCGCAGTGTGGGATTACGGGTTTATAGTGATCGCCACCAGCCATTCGACGCCAACAGAGAGCAAGTAGTAACGTCTACTGGTATACCTTTGTTCAGTCACATTTGACTATTACGTGCCTTCGTTGCTAACTTTGTTGAAACGTAATACGACCTGTAATTATATATCAAATCTCGAGTCTCGTCTTGTAATGTTGGGTGGCTGAGGGGGGGGGGGGGGGGGGAGGGGTATTACTATTATATATGTTTGCTTTTAATATATTAAAGCCTGATCAATATCTCCAGCTGCTCACATCAGAGATACACTAACACATGCAGCTTTTGTACAGGACTCACTTCAAAATCAGTATGATCTAGAGCCTGTTCATTGAAAAAGAGAAGAGTGGTTTGCTGGTTTTCTGGAAGTATGAAAGAAACCTGACCACCTTTCATCCCAGAACCGCAAAATTTCACTCCGTGAAGACATAGGTAATCATCACAACAGTTGTCACTTTCTGTTAAATAGAATCTCCTGAAAGAAAAAGAAATGAGATCATTCCGATTTATAGTTCACAACAATAGTAGGTAATTAATATAACTAGTGCAGCTCACATGTGCTCTCGCACTTCAGAAAGAGGAGAATAAATGAACGTATTCTGAAGTCTAATTTGCATCTTGAAACAACATCACTTCGTTCAGTGTTATGCTTACCGTTGTTTAACATTCTAATAACAAGTCATACACCGTTAGTGTCTTACAATGTATTGAATTATTAAGGATGTAATTGCTCTAGAAAAGATGAAGTGGTTTTAACAATGATGATGGTTGAGGAAGAAAAGAAGAAATGAGGAGCAGCAGCAGAAAGAACATGTGTACGGTGAGACAAATGTTACACAGAAGAAGAAGAAGAAGAAGAAGAAGAAGAAGAAGAAGAAGAAGAAGAAGAAGAAGAAGAAGAAGAAGAAGAAGAAGAAGAAGAAGAAGAAGAAGAAGAAGAAGAAGAAGAAGAAGAAGAAGAAGAAGAAGAAGAAGAAGAAGAAGACACACCACAGAGATACAGAACATAATAGGACAAGCAAAAGTTGCATTCTATCAAATGAAAAACATTGTGTAATATATGTCCTTGTTCTTGAAAGTTGTAACAAGTGTTCTGGCGTGTTACAAAGGACTATTGGTAACATACAGCTGCGAATATTGGACAATTAGTAAACACGTGAACAATTCCTTTCAAGCCTTGGAGATGCAGTTGTATATAAGAATGCTGAACATTTATTGGATAGCCAGAATGAGCATTCGGGACATGTTGTGGGAAGCTATGTCAGAAAGACAAAGTATTACAAACATCAGAGAGCAGCAGTTGTACGTGTCTGGCATATTATTAGAAGACAAAAACTGGAATAAATTATGACAACCGGACAGATTTGTTGAATGAGAGATAAGGAAGAGAGTGTGATAAAATTATGGAAAGTCATTTGTCATGTCACGGTAGGGAGTCAACACACGAACTGATCCATGCCGTTGAAAATCACAATTTTTAGAGAAGCAAATGTAATAGAAGAAAAAGCAGCGGCTGCAGCAATAAATATAAGCAATATGAATTGTAAATAAATATGTATATTTAGCTCCTGCGAGAAGAAACGTACTAAATACAAACACGTTGCACATACCTTACAAGGAGATCCATCGTATACCAGAATACCGGTGAAAATCCAAAACAGAAGCAATCAATAAATATATAAAATGAAATAATAAAATAAAAAACACACAATGCGTACAATACGACACACAGGACGACCGACGATTCGATTCTCAGAATCTTTGTCAAGGACAGGACAACACAGATAGATAAAACAACGAAAAACAAATACAGAAAGCACAACTACTCGGTTCCCATAAGGGAGCAGAAAAGGCGGCTTTGCCAGTTGCGAAGGCACTCTTTGGCTGCAGAGTTTAAGTATAGTAGGTTGCCAGATATGATTTAGGTCGTCCAAAATATGTCGAACAGTCAGATATGAAAATATAGGGTTGTGGAGACCGTTAGGTTTGAATATATGGGAGGAGGACAGCATAGTTATAGACAGTGTAAATAGTTGGAGAAGATGGCATAGTTATACAGTGGCGTTAACAACAGTATTGATACCTGCTGGATGGATACATCCCAGAGAGTTGATTAATTGGCATTCAATTTTGAGACTAATTGAGCTGTTGGAGAAGCAAAGTTTCAATGCAGTGACACATACGTCGTCGACTCCATTATGGTTGGAGGAATTAAAATGGTTGGAGACATGTTTGTCAGCGCCCTGATTAATATCTCTGAGGTGTCCTCTAAAACGGTCGGCAAGGCGTCTGCTAGTTTGACCAATGTATTTCGTAGTCACATGTGTCACTGCACTGAAAAATGCATTTTGATATAAATAGCAGCACGCAAAGCGACATGGTCTGTTCGTTCATTCGCCAACATGAGACATAAGACCTGAAACAGCGGAAGGAGTGAGAGAGTTTCAACACCACACGAGAAAAGAAAATCCTCAGCCTACGACATCGCTTGTGAGAAATTACATCTCATTTAGATCATGAAACGTGTCAACATGTTGAAATCATTCTGATAAATAAGGTAAACATCATATTTACTTTAATTTATTTTAAATATTAGATTAAGTGTGAGACTTTTTCCTAGAAGAAGAATTGGCAAGTCGACTTGTTGAACACGTGGTGAGTTCTTAAGAAGTTAATTATAATATACTTAATTGTTATAGTTTATATATAAACTGTACATTAAGAATAACCATAGTGAGGTTTATTTTCTCCCAAAGTAAACAATTGATGTAATGTGTAAGCATTAGTCCATGTTGTAAAATTTATTTCTTAAGCATGAAACTCAATCTACAATGAATTAGAGTGGTAACTTAAGACTTAAGAAAGCTAAGGACATATGGTACGTGTGCCCACTGGTAAGATTTAAAAATAGTTTGCCTGTGCCAACACTGATAGAAAAATTAGTGTAATGTGTAATTTGTCAGTAGATTTAATTTTGACATGAGCACATGGACAAACAAATAGTTTTCTTGTAATTCATGAACCCATGAGAACCAAATAGATTATATAGGGATCATAATTTTGTGTGTTGAGTAAAGCACCCAGGTGGTGAGTCAAATGTATTGTCAATGTTGTAAACATATGGAATTGATGTTTGTGCCACACAATAATAATACTTAGTCAACAGGCAGGTTAGAATGGTTAAGATTCATAATGCCTGAATATGGATTTAGTATATCACATAAATTGTATGTATTTGAAGAGGGCATGAGGTGACCCATGGATTTTATGTTGCTAAATCCTGGGTGAATTTCATAAGTGTGCCTAATGGTCACATGTCTATGTCATTGAAGAGCATGATTGTGTCATGTGTGATTCACCATTGTTAAAGAGATGTGAATGTATCATTTGATAAAACTCATCAGCATGCATGACTAAATATCCAGGAAATAGTATACGTTAGGTTGAAGGATGAGATTCCCTTGTAATGTCATTCTTGTTGAATCTGTGAATGTATTCTGTGTAAAGCACCTACATAGGCATGATGTCATTCCTACAGATATTATAGCAGTGTCCGAGGAGACCGCGTAGGTTGGACGAACGATAGGAAAAGACTCACTCTAACTCTAACTTGTTAATTTCATAGTTTATTGCAGGAATACATCGTTTCTAATTTCAAGAACACTTGATTACAAATCTCAGATGTTGGCACACTCAGACTAAATAGCAATCCAGATGGTGCCCATAATCAAACGACCTTCTTGTCCCGCGGAGTGGTCACAACTAACCTACGTTCCCTAGAGCCTTGTCATAGGACGACCAGCCCTAGCTACCTAGTATATCTTAGCTACCTCCGACTATGGTGCTTGCTCGTGCACTGCTCTATTATTGACCATGCACACTTGACTGCCCATCTAGATCCCCTATCAGAGAATCTCTGTTATATTCCTCTCTTTCCTCAACCAAGACTTTTCCCCGAAAAGTCTTAAACCCAAAACCTATTTATCGCCCTCAATCTATAATTATTACCAGTGATTCTCCTTTATAGGAGCTTCGGTTATTCGTGATAGCTATCCGCTATTTCACCTATTCCCTAATCAGCTTACTTCTTATAGCTAGCCACTATAAAACTCCCCGTTAAGTAAACACAATTACATTCTTCCTTCGTCACTTCAATTAGACTATTTATAGTGCCTTAAAACCTCTTCTAACTAACACATAACCTGGGACTTTCTACAAGCACCTACCATTGCTTATTACCGGAGTCTTCCTGACTCTCACTATCTTCATCAACCACTACCCCATTATTACTTGACTCCTCTTGAGATCCATAGCCATCCGCTACCACCATCCACAACACAACTTTATTCAACCACTCATTGGTCGTTCCTATAACTATCTGCCATCACTACTTAAGCCTTAAAAACGTCTTCTTCTCTTCCACAAGCAATCCCCTTAAACCCTCATTTTACCTCTATTGTCATCATGTACATGCATATCTGATCTCAATCATAATAATTCAAAATGCCCCACTCTTCTGAAAACACGTCATACTCTCTATCATCATCATCATCATCATCATCATCATCATCATCATCATCATCATCATCATCATCATCATCATCATCATCATCATCATCATCATCATCATCATCATCATCATCATCATCATCATCATCATGTCTACGCCAATAACCATTAACTCAGCATTACTAATTCTCCAAATTCAACCATCTTGAAGCCATTCAAACTAACACACGATAGGAAGACAAAGAATCGGTGGCCACCGGAGATCAAAGAATAAGAACTCTTCCTCACAAAACCATACTCACATTTACCCCACCATGTCGCCCTGAGACTTTATGCAGTAAAGTCTTTAAAAAAAAAACAAATACATATCTCTCACAGTTCAAATATACTACTTATTATGGTATCACTTCTACCAGTTTTCTTATCATGTCCCCGAAACTCACATATATTACTTAATCTCTGACTACTACAATTTGCGCTGAAGACCACAGCACCAAACATAAAAATTTCATCAATGTACTTTCTATTAACCAGCTCATCATGGCAACCTAGCAATCCCGAAACCACCCCTAAATGTCCATTTATTACAGACGTCACTGATATTATGGCTCTGAACGCTGCCTTCAGCCACAGCAACCTCGAAATGTAATGTCAACCACAAAATACATCCAGAGAACGCAATTCAAAAGGTCCATTATGGGCCTTACTACTCAAAAACTCCTCTAACATTATAAGCATCACCTACTAAAAATATTCACATAACCTAATCTCTGACCCTTACATACACCGCTCCAGCAACCCAGGGATACACTTCATATCAGCTTCCTCATATCTCTGAAGCTCGCTTAATATATGACACTCAAGGCATAAGCTGAAACCCTCAGCAACCTAATAATATTATCAATGTCCATTTATTATGGGCATTATCTCCTAAAACCTCTAACTTCTCAATTTATGCTGTATCTACAGTAACAAAAATACTACCACTGACCTCATGTCTGTGAACGTCCACTCTGTCTATCCTATACTATATCAGTATCCTCTGCAATCGATTTTACTCTTTATTTGTCCACATATCACGGACCTTCCTTTTTCTACGCAAACTTCATGGCATTCAATCCATTTTCGCTGTAACCACAGCGCTCCAAAAATATTATTACTATTCATATATTATGAACATAACTTCTGCTCCCTGGCATTCAAGCTATAACTATCTTGAGTTATGCTGCAACCACAGCACTCAATTATAGTAATATTGTTCATCTATCATGAACATAATTACTACCCCCTGGCATTCATTGCATTTAACCTTCGACCATTATAAGCTGTGCTGATATCCACAGCCCCATCTATGGTCACTCCCCTTGTTATACCCAACCCCTACATCCTGAACCTGGCGCTCAGGTCCATGGTTACTTCTGTTATTGCTGACAACCGCAGCGACTTTAATACCCCTTTGTCATAGCCCGCAACAGTATCTATGGTGACGCCGTTAACCACAGCATCCGATCAATCCCCAGGGCACTTATAAGATATCTAGAACGTCATGGCACTCACTCCATGTTCACTCCAGGTTTGTTAAAAACCCACCCCATCAAGACCATGTCTTAAAGTTGTCCCATATCTTCTGAACGTAATTCTGCAGCCGTATAACAACTCCCAAGGACCCTATTAACATGTCTACTTAATATGGACAAGTCTTATTGAGCAACTATCGTTTCTGCTTTGTAACTCCGTGTAATTGAACACAAACAAAACACTATTTTATTCAGAACTAATTGTAAACATCTGCGTCAGGTCTTAGTCAGATATGACTGAGCTACCGTATAACAGTAGACGGTACTACCTGGTTTCTGTTAGCGCTGAACGTTGGGCGTCGCTTACCAAACCCGACATCCCACATTGTGCCAACGGCTTCGGGCGGAAGAGCGCAATTGGGAGGGTACAAGCCTTACCCTGGTGCGAGGAAATGCAAGCTAAAGACAAAATGTCATGGCAGGGCAGACCAGGCCCTATGCCTTGGTTGGCGACTGGTCTAGGATCGAAGCTCCGACAGGCGGACAGTTAGAGCATTGCTTTGCTGATCCGGCAGCTTCTGCAGCTTGTCTTGTTCCAGATGTAGGGGTGTTACCTTTCCTCTGGAGTAAACTAGGCAGGCCGAGAGAGGGATCATGCTGCATGGGCAACACATGATCTCTATATTTTAGCCCAGGCTTTGTGCTATGGAGAGGCAATAACTCCATCCCTGGTCTTAACTGGTCTCGGAATCAAAGCGAGAGGCAACTGTTACGGGTTATAAGTCCTTGTCAGTTGGCGTAGACATGGGGCGCCACGCGTTGCCTCTGACGGTGGGAGACACCTATAGGTGTCACTGATCAGCTACCGCCCGCCTCAAGCTGGGCAGCCCCCAGCCAATTGGGTGCTGATCCGCCACAGCCTGCCTGCTTCAATGGGTGCTTGGGGCTAGGACAAAATCTGAATCGCAGGCTGTAAAACCAATGCACCAGGTACAAACAAAAATAAAAATAGAAACCTCAAGCTACGGCTTGCAACCTGGAACGTGAGAACCATGTGTCCAGGATATTCCACTGACTTGACCAATATTGACGATGTGAGAAAAACGGCTGTGATTGATGCCGAACTCAATCGTCTAAACATTGATATTGCTGGCCTGCAGGAGACTCGCCTCGCTGAGGAAGGGTCACTCAGGGAAAACAACTACACCTTTTTCTGGAAGGGTAGAGGGCAGGCAGAAAAAAGGCAACACGGTGTGGGCTTTGCAGTGAAGAATTCGCTACTGGGAATGATTGAAATTCCAGCAGGAGGAAATGAAAGACTATTATCCCTGCGCTTGGCAACCTCTTGTGGGTTTGCCACCATTATTACTGCATATGCACCGACACTCGATTCCTCTGATGATGTGAAGGATTCGTTCTATGAGGAGTTAGACTCCGTGATCAAGGCAGTTCCAAAATCTGACTACATTTATATGCTCGGTGATTTCAATGCTCGTGTGGGCAAGGACTCGAGTTCATGGCCAGTGTGCCTTGGAAAATACAACATCGGTCGCATGAATGAAAATGGGCAAAGGCTGCTGGAGCATTGCACCAGTAATGACCTATGTATTACAAACTCCTTTTTTAAAACAAAAGAGATGCATAAGGTCACATGGAAACATCCAAGATCCGGCCATTGGCACCAGCTGGACTTCATCATCACACGGAGACAACATCTGAACCATATATCATTGACTCGTAGTTACCACAATGCTGACTGTGATACGGATCATTCTTTGGTTGTTGCAAGGGTTAGACTGAGACCAAAGAGAATCTACACAGCTAAACACAAATCTAGCCTCAGGATTAATATTATTAACACTCATGATCCTGAAAAGTGCTTTCAGTTTCAACAGCAACTTGAAGACGCTTTCACTGATACACCAGAAAATTGTACAGTAAATGAAAAGTGGGGTCAAATTAAGGAAACTCTTTATAAAACTGCCGTAGGGGTTTACGGCACTGTGGATCATAAGAGGCAGGACTGGTTTGCGGCCAACAGCGAGACTCTGCAGCCCTTGATTGATAAGAAGAAGAAAGCTCTCTTAAGAAACAAGGAAAGACCAACGCGTAACACTCTGAGTGAGCTTAGGCAAGCTAGGAAGGATGTGCAAAAGGCTGCCAGGCAGTGTGCAAATGATTATTGGATCAAGTTATGTGAGTCCATTCAAATCGCAAGTGATAAGGGAGACATAAGAAGCATGTATGAAGGAATAAAGAAAGCCTGCGGTCCAGTGATCAAAAGAAGTGCACCATTGAAAACCTTGACTGGAGAAATCATCACTGATAAGAAACAGCAGATGGACAGATGGGTAGAGCACTATTTGGAGCTTTACTCAAGTGAGACCAAACTAGCGGATGATGCCCTCAACGCCATAGAGGCTCTACCAACTCTTGACCACCTGGACACACTTCCCACCATAACAGAAGTTAAGTGTGCTATAAATGAACTTGCATCTGGCAAGGCTCCAGGTAAGGATGGGATTCCAATAGAGGTTATCAGGAGTGGGCAAGACACACTCACTATACAGATCCACCAGCTAATAGAGCTATGCTGGCGTGAAGGACAAGTCCCACAGGATTTCAAAGATTCAAGCATCATAACACTGTACAAGAACAAGGGCGATCGGAGCGACTGCAACAACTATAGGGGTATCTCACTTCTGTGTATTGTTGGAAAAGTATTTGCCAGAATTGTTCTGCGCAGACTTCAAGTCCTAGGAGATCAAGTCTACCCTGAATCACAGTGTGGCTTTCGACAGAACCGGTCTACCACTGATATGATATTCTCATTGCGACAAATGCAAGAAAAATGCCGTGAACAGAATCAACCACTGTTTATTGCCTTCATCGACCTCACAAAGGCATTTGATTTGGTCAGTCGTGAGGGTCTGTTCAAGGCACTAAAGAAGATTGGCTGCCCACCAACTCTTCTGTCCATTGTGGAATCGTTCCACACAGGCATGAAGGGTATAATCAAGTTTGATGGTGCAACTTCTGAAGAATTTGAAATCAAGAGTGGAGTTAAGCAAGGTTGTGTACTAGCTCCCACCCTCTTTGGAATATACTTTTCACTTCTACTGAAATATGCATTTCATGATCAGGATGGTGGTATATACATTCACTCACGCTCAGATGGCGGCCTCTACAATGCTCAGAGATTGAAGGCTAAGACCAAAATTAGGAGGGTACTGATCAGAGAGTTGCTTTTTGCAGATGATGCTGCAGTTACGACCCACTCTGAGGAAGAATTGCAATGTCTACTATCTGCATTCTCCAATGCTTGTTCTGAATTTGGTTTAACAATTAGCAAAAAGAAGACACAGATTATGTCACAAGGTGCACATGGGGTACCATCAATCTTTATTGACGACGCCGAACTAGAGATAGTATACCATTTTACATATCTAGGATCAGTGGTAAATAGCAAATTATCCCTAGATCAGGAAATCAACATCCGGATTGGTAAGGCAGCAACAACAATGAACAGGTTAAGAAAAAGAGTCTGGGAGAACAGGAAGCTTACTGCCAAAACAAAAGTCCTTGTCTATCAAGCCTGTGTCCTTAGTACTCTTCTCTATGGCAGTGAAACCTGGACAACTTACTCACACCAAGAGAACAACTTAAACAGCTTTCATATGCGGTGTCTGCGAAGAATTCTTGGTATTAAGTGGCAAGACAAAATCACAAATACTGAAGTATTGGAAAGATCAGGTTGTGTGACAGTTTATTCCATGCTCAGTCTTCGTAGACTTAGATGGATAGGACATCTTAGGAGGATGGATGATGGTAGAATACCAAAGGATATCTTTTTTGGTGAATTACAGATGGGTAAGAGATCTCAGGGTCGGCCTCTACTACGATACAAAGATGTGTGTAAGCGGGACATGATTGATACAGGCATTGATAATGCACATTGGGAACAAGTCGCCGCTGAACGTGTTGCATGGAGGGCAAATATCAGAAATGGAATAAAGTCAAAGGAGAAAATTATTTCAGAAAAGTCACACACCAAGCGTTTGAGACGTAAGATGGTGCATGATGGTGGAAATGACCACGTGTTCACATGCACCCACTGTGAACGGACATTTACAGCGCAAATTGGCCTTATCAGTCACACTCGCTACCGCCATAGTTAAAAGTTATTATGCCTTTTTAAAGCACAAACTATCGTCTGTCAAGACGGCAAGGTGCCAATGATGAATTGTAAACATGGTCAACGACAACTCAAGTCTAAGAACCAAAAATCATTACAATTTTTGAAAGTGATAAATAAAAGTGAAAATAACTGATCGAAGTAATATGCTAAAATTTTTAACAAGGTAAACTAAATGAAACCACAATTCATGGGTAATTGGAGACAACACAAATCAAAACAGGACAACCCTTTTCCCCCAATATTTGTCACTTGTATGGACACATATATCCCCCAACATAATATAATATATGTATACAACTGAAACATTGCAATAACCAATTTATAACAAATCCACAAACACAGCCAACACACCCGTTTTTCCCTCGAATCCTGTCGCTTTTTAAGGACAGAATTCTCAAACATAATGTAACATAAGACATTGACATTTCGCCACCATTCATGTGAAACCCAGTACACTATAAAAACTAAATTCATAGCAACACCACAGTATTTGAAACCTAATAGCCAATAATTCAAAGCAATTACTGTTAACCACAGCTCAGATTGCTCAATTTGTCACTAACTAGTGTGGCTATTTCAACGTACAACGATTTCTTGGAAGCTCATCCACCTACTAAGGGTAATTTGTAATTCAGACCATTTAATTCCGCACTTATTTTCTAATCTAGTTGTTTCCCCTGGATTTGTACCGACAACTATTACAACTTCCACTTCATCTCATTCTCTCAATTCAACTCACTCGTCCACCCGACGCAACCAACGTTCCATGCTTCTCCACACAACAACTTTCTTAGACAGAGTTTCCTCTTCTTTCACTGCAATCACCACGCATCTACTATCATTCCCCTCACCAAGAACTCGCATCCTCAAGCATCCACAGTCCTCTACTCATAATAGTCTCACGCCCACCTGGCTATTTTACACAGGCTACTCAATTCCTCATCAATCTCCATCTCCTCATCAACTTCTCATCCCTCATCTAACACATTGGTTCTTTCATATGACTTCTCGCTCTAACTCACGTTTCTCGGACCACGTTCGAAGCAAACAGCAACCAGAAACGCATCTGGCCAACAGTAACCATCGTCATCAAATTTAACAACAGCCCCTCACAACAAATCTCACTCCGATGAGACAAACTGAGTACGCCCTCGCTATATTCTCTCATTCCTCTGCAATCAGGCAATCTCACTTCATCATACTTCCGCCAACGATCTGCTTCATAAAACGACAAATAAAACGTTAATTCAATATCTGACGTAGGGCTTTCACAATTCCAACTACTTTCTTATTTCACTATTTCTTAATCATTCACTCCCTTTCAAAAGCTCAGAATTAACACATTAACTCTAGCAATCAACATTCATAACTAGCCTACATCTCTCCGTGTCAGCTTTACATTACGTCAACTACTCCCGCACACATCACGCTCACTCAGACAGTGCATCCTTTCGGTGAATTCTTACATAATTTCCCTTCACACTGCTTCAACTCTGTGGTATATCAGCCGCCCTGCCATGCGCCATGACAGGCAACCAAGAACCCGACATCGTCCTATCCATGCATTCTAACCAGACGGCGTTCCAACACTCCACTCTTCATTCTCTAATTATCGCAACGAACACAGGTTTGTCTACACTTTTACGCATGCAAGGACATTCCCTATGTATCTACAACATAACCAGCCACATCACTCCGATACTCAACTACTCCCTCGCTTCTCATACACCTCCTATTAAGCTCATCCTACACCAATCACAACTTAGATTCTCTCAACGCGTTCCGTCACTTACAATCAATTCTCACTCATTTTTTTTTCCTTCAATCTGCTATAATAGCAAATCATCTCTCATACTAATGACCTGCTTCTTCCTATTAATACTTAGAGCTTGTAAAAAATTGCGGTCCAAACATCATATATTCGCTGAGCTTCCTCGCGTCATCTTCTGTATACATCGGGTTAATAGAAATTCCTATCATCTCCTTATTACATTTCTTCTTGCCAACATTCTTTCTTTTATTCCTTCCATGTGGTTGTTCAGTAGTCGTATCCGTCAATGTACCGTATTGTATATATCTTCCTATCTTGTCCTCCGAATAATCGCTACCTATAGTTGTTCCATCGGCCTGTTTAGTATATGCTGTAATCAGAACTAGCACCTCTGGTATTCTCATTTCTGTTACTACCCTTCGTACTTCGGTCGGGTATATAATTTATGTCCAACTCTGATGAGTCTGAGCCATCTGTCGTATAATCTCCTACATTTACCAATAGACTGGTCGCAGTCCTAGCCTTAACACTTTTTCTAACATTCTTCCTGGTATTCTTAGTCTTTGTCTGTCTATCTTTCTTAATTTTAACTGTGTCTCCTTTTTCTAATTTCACCTGAGGTGGTTCTGCAACTTCTACCGTCTTAATAGTTTGCGTTGCCCATTGCTATTTTCTTAGTCGGTTGCACTTGGGTATTTTTCTCTACAGTATCTACCTGAGTCTGCGTACTATTTTCTATCGTATTACCTGTCTGCGTCTGTGTCTCTCGGTCTACTTTCTTTATCAGTAACAATTTCTTTTTCTGTCCAATCCTAATATTGGCAAGCACTTTAGGTAGCCGTTGAATTCTTATTTGTGTGTTCTACCCTGTCCTTCGACCCTGACTTCAGATACTGTCTCCGTCTTTGCTCAAACCATTCGTCACGTCTTTTTCTAGCATTCACACTATAGGATAGGCAACTCCATTGTTTCCTGGAAAGGTTTCTCTCAGGCCTATTTCTGTATCTTTGATCATTATAACCGCTCCTGACCTTAGTCATATCTGGCTCAACGTAACTGTTTCTATATATAACGTTATGTTGTCTTCTGTTTTCATTAAGCAGTGACTGTCCTCGACTATTCTCATTCTTCCTTATCGCATCATCTTCTACGTTAGCTTTTCTAGTCTGTAACCAACGTACAAAACATTCTACCTCGCTGACTGCCACATTTAACTCTTTTAACCATGCAGTCACGCGTCCCAATGCTCTATGGAGGTGGTTCATATTTATTCAGTATGTTGACCCAATGAGAGGTCTTGAGCTTCCATTATACATTTACGCGAACCAATATACAATAAATTACCAATATAACACTATTACCAATCAAATTCTATAGTCTTATAATAATTTAATTTTAAGTTTATACTTTACTGTAGTGAATTCATGCCAACTGTAGACAACTCCCTGAGTCAACCAACGATTAGTGTCCCTTGTAGACGCTCGATAGAAACAGCATAGCAATGATTCAGCCAGCGACACTTGATAACGAACAGACTGTGCAGCAATGATTCAGCCAGCGACACTTGATAACGAACAGACTGTGCAGCAATGATTCAGCCAGCGACACTTGATAACGAACAGACTGTGCAGCAATGATTCAGCCAGCGACACTTGATAACGAACAGACTGTGCAGCAATGATTCAGCCAGCGACACTTGATAACGAACAGACTGTGCAGCAATGATTCAGCCAGCGACACTTGATAACGACCAGACTGTGCAGCAATGATTCAGCCAGCGACACTTGATAACGAACAGACTGTGCAGCAATGATTCAGCCTAGGGTTCGCTCTTGCAACACTGAGAGTTACGATTAAATGTATCCGCCGCCCAGAGACGGGCCCTTGAAACACGACATAGAGTGATTGAAGATATCAGCCAGCCAGAGACGACCTGGATAGCGGACTGGACCTCGCAACCAGTAAAGCTCAAAAACGATTGAGAGCAGCCTGGACTTCACAACCAGTAAAGCTAAAAAAAAAAACGACTGAGAGCAGACTGGACTTCACAACCAGTAAAGCTCAAAAACGATTGAGAGCAGTCTGGACTTCACAACCAGTAAAGCTAAAAAAAGAAACGATTGAGAGCAGACTGGACTTCACAACCAGTAAAGCTGAAAAACGATTGAGAGCAGCCTGGACTTCACAACCAGTAAAGCTAAAAAAAAACACGATTGAGAGCAGACTGGACTTCACAACCAGTAAAGCTCAAAAACAGAGAGACTCTGTTATAATATGATGTGTATGATGAGTGGTTGTGAAAGGAGATATTTCATTGTGATATCAATGATGGTAAACATTTTAAGTTATCATTGGGAAATAACCCACCTTACATGCCAGTATGAAGGATGTGTGATGAATGATTCCTATATGATCACCCATACCAATATGAATGTGTCTATAGTCTGAGTGAAATGATCATCCATAAATATGATTGATGTCTGAGATGAGTGAATTGACCTCACATGCAAAGATGGATATGTTGACTTATGCATGAGGAATTTGAGTAAGTGAGTGAAGTTACAGGCTGAGAGAGAGGGAGTATAAGCCAACAGTCAATCACAGGATAGTCGGCAACTTGATCTGAAATGCCATGCCTATCAAGAGAGAACTGCTTCGGCGTAACATCCATCCATCCATCATGTGCCATGCCGGTAAGCGTGGGCGGTCATGTTCTGCCATCTCACTCGATCACCAGAGTCGTGGATCAGCTCCGTGTTTCTGCCTCAAATATGCCACAAGGTCAAGCCATACAGGTACTTGCTTCTAGGTCTTCCCCTTGGTCTGTTCCCCTCGATCTTACCAGTTGTCACCAAATTCTCCAATCCATTTCTTCTCATAACAAGTCCAAAAAATTTTGACTGTCTACGTCTAATTTCTATAATCAATTTAGATCTTCATTTGTTTCTTGACGGACTTGTTCATTGGTCTTTCTGGCTGTCCATGGTATTCTTTGCATTTTCCTCAGAAACCACATCTCTACAGCCATCAGATGTTTTTCAGCCTGACTGCTCATTGTCCACGCTTCACATCCATATAAAAGTACAGGTTCAATGTAGCATCTCAACACTCTTTTTCCCGTTTCAATTGACATCTTTTTATTGGTCAATATGTTTTTCATCTTGCTAAAGGCTACTTTTGCCATGGCGATTCTTGTTCTAATCTCTTCAAGGCATCTCCCATCAGATGTTATTACTGTTCCGAGATAATTGTACCTGCTCACTTGTTGAAGAATATTCCCATTTACTTGTATATTACATTGTGGTATTTCGTCCTTCCTAGTGACGACCATAATCTGTGTCTTTTTACAATTTAATTCTAACCCTAGTTGTTCACTGTGTGTAGCAATCGCATCTACTAAATTTTGCAGGTCCTGTTCATTGTCTGCAATCAAGACTGTATCATCTGCATATCTAATGTTATTGATGCATCGTCCCCCAATGTTGATTCCTTCCATATCTTCAATATTTCTGAAAATACTTTTACTGTACAGGGAAAACAGATCTGGAGACATTACACATCCCTGTCTCTCACCCCTTTTAATAGGCTGATATTGGCTTACTTCATTATCAACTCTTATGGCAGCTTGTTGTTTCCAATATTTGTTTTTTAAAAGTCTAAGATCTTTTCCATCAATTTGTAGATCTTCAAGCATCCTTATCATGTTGACATGTCTCACTTTATCAAAAGCCTTTGTGTAGTCAATAAAGCAAAGATGTAGATCTGTGTTTACTTCTATAGAACGTTCCATTATGTTTCTCAGTATATACACAGCATTTACTGTACCCTTGCCTTCCACAAACCCACATTGTTCTTCCCCTATTTCAGGTTGTATTTTCCTCCTAACTCTTTGCATGATAATTCTTAGCAAAATATCGTGATGTTACTCATTATACTAATTGTTCGATGTTGATCACATTCCAAGGCTCCTGATTTCTTTGGGATTGCAATAAATACAGAATTACATAACTCCTGAGGTATATTTCCAGTATCATATATTGTATTAAGCAGACTGGTAACTTTATCTATTCCATATTCTTCTAAAGCATTAATCATTTCTGTTGTGACACTGTCTGAACCGGGGGGTCTTGCCAGATTTCATATGGTTAAGCGCATTCTGAACCTCCATCTTTAAAATTGCTTGGTCCTTCATTATTATTTTGGACATCATACTGTTCGTCTCTGTTATCGTCATAAGGATTTTCACATAATCTGACCATTCATGTAAGATCTGATCTTTTTCTATTATGACTCTTCCATCTTTTGTCTTTAGGCAGCCTGCTGATGTACGTGTTCTTTGATTAGTAAGATTAGTTTTGCATTGTTACTGTTGTGTTGTTTTTCAATTTCTCTGCAATTTTTCTCAAGCCATGTATCTTTTGCCTCCTTACATAAGGTTCTCACTTTTCTGTGAATTTCTTCATATTTGGCAGGATTATTTTTGTTCTGTCTTCTTGTATCCATTAGTTGTAAAATTTCTTCAGTCATCCATGTCTTACGGCCCCCTTTCTTTACTTTTGGAATAGTTTTTTCTGCTGCGCAACTGATTGAATTCTTCATCGTTTCCCATTGATCATCTACATCTTGAAACATGATCTCTAGATCAGACAATATATCAAATTTGTTCTTTACTTCTATGTTAAAATTATCTTGTATTTCTTTGTCAGTTTTCAATTTGCACAAGTCATATTTAGGGTTTCCTGCTGTATACTTGACTTTCTTTAACTTTACCCTCAATATGCCTGTAATTAATCTGTGATCACTGTAACAGTCTGCATTTGGAACTGTTTTTACGACTGTTAACGCATTTCGAAACCTTTTGCTAATCAGGATGTAATCTATCTGGTTGTTAATCCTGCTGTCTGGACTCCTCCATGTCCATAATCTTCTACGATGCTGTTTAAACCAGGTGTTTCCTACAACCATTTCTTGTTCTTTTGCCAATTCTACAAGTCTGTATCCTCTTTCATTTCTCTCTCCCAAACCATGGTTGCCTACACTGCATCCATCGCCTTGCTGTCCTATTTTTGCGTTGAAATCACCCATTATGATATTTATTTCTGATGTTTTGCAGTTCTTCAAAGCAGACTCCACGTCATTATAAAATTCCTCTATGCTTTCTTCACTGCTTTCACTTGTTGGGGCATATACTTGAATGACATTTATTTTAAAAGGTCTTCCGTTTAATTTTACTAATAGGACTCTGTCCTGACACAGCATGATATCCTTTGACAGAATTTGATGTTTGCTTATCTAATATAATGGCTACACCTCTTTGCTGTTCTTCTCCCCCAGAGTAAATAATCTTACAATCCTCTCCTGTCCTTATCCCTGCTCCTTTCCTTCTCGTTTCCGATACTCCTAATATGTTAATCTTCTCTCTCCCATTTCTTTTTGATGTTTCTAATTTTCCATCTGCATTCATTGTTCTAACGTTCCAAGTTCCTACTTTCAATGATATTAATATGTTGCACCTAGTAGCCTGTTGACGGTCTGGAGTCACCTGGTGCGCATGACTATCCCTACCGGGCGAGGCTGCTCCTATGGAGCACCCATTTACGCCGTTTCTCTGATTATCGATGATTTCACACAACATGATTTTCTTGGCATCTGTAAAGAAGGTAGTTTGCCATTGCTTTCCTTCCTAGCAGTGCCCATACTGGTCAGTGACCGTAGCCATTGTCTCCCCAAAATAGAGATCCTCTGCCTACCGTCGTGAAGGTGGAGACCATAACCTACAACTATCTGTTGGCTGCTCTCCATCTTCATCCACCACCTGCACACATGGCTTCACGTAACCCTGATCGGGGGGCTAAACGGGTACTCTACCTTGCCCAAGGGTGTCCCGTAGGCTAGCGGAGGGAAGGAGGCGCCTTACTTCTCCTTTGATAGGGGATACCCCTACCACGCTACCCGAGGTAGCGTAACACATAAACTAAATAATAATTTAGTACACTCCGGCGCATAACAGCACTTTGTATAAAATATCATTGATGTTACTACCATCTAGTTTTGTGCGCTAAGCATGACACAACCAATATCATACATTACGCATATTACAGCATCTGTGTGTGTAATGTAAGCAAAATTCCACTTTGTAGTTCATGTCACTCCTGTTAACACATTTGGTCTTGTGTAATGATAATAATGTACTACAAAGATGATGATGATGACTGTAATGTAATGAAAATGATGTAATAATTATTATGATGATAATGTTAGAATGATGTAATGATTTCTAAGATCATAAGCATGATAATAGAGATAATGATTGTAATTACAATGATTAAGGAAACCATGATGATGTTGATGAT
The DNA here is from genome assembly GCA_014155875.1 of Cepaea nemoralis. Taxonomy (NCBI): domain Eukaryota; kingdom Metazoa; phylum Mollusca; class Gastropoda; order Stylommatophora; family Helicidae; genus Cepaea; species Cepaea nemoralis. Next base: position 23,405 of record JACEFZ010018152.1, on the reverse strand, counting down.
GATAATAAATATTACATCCATGAGAATGGAAGAAATCTTCTCACTTGAAGCATTTAATGAAGAAGAATACACCTGAATGCTACACAAGAATGATATCATAATGTGCTTATATTGTTTATACGCAAATACTCATTGAAATGGGAACTGATGTTTAAAAGCCCTTAATGTATGAGACCTTTTTTCTTGAATGGGAAAAGATGAAATAGAGAACAAAACTAGGTACAGGAGAGAATGGTCAACATAATTGTCAAATTCCAAATCAATCAAGGTATTACTTAAACTATAGACCTGAGGACAGGCATAGGTGAAGATGAACTGCACATCTGCTAGTTAAACCTTGAACACCTGATAGTGGAAGATTGGAGTGGGAGCAAACAACTATGTTGGTGATAACTAATTGAGAACACCAAGACCATCTTTCTTCAATGTTTATTTTCTCTAAGAACAAGATTCATTTTATTGTTTTCACTTGTTGTGTTCTTAGGCTTGTACATTTAATTTCTAATGTCATATTTATGATACCATTAGAATTATGTGATGCTAAAATTGCAGGCAGTGGTCATTATCCAGATCTGACTTTGTGAATGCAGCACTTAGTGAAAGTAGTGATAGCAGCTTGACTGAATGCAGTAGCCACTTAACTGAGTGAGGCAGCTGAGATAGTGAGGCCAAATACTATTCCACAGCAACTTCCTGCCAATTTTCACCACCTTTCCAGGACAGGTATCACGTATCCTTTTATCCAGGTATAGTGAAGAACACCAGTGAGCCAATACTAGTATAATAAGTCACCGGGAAAACAATAAAGAACACTCAAGAATATTCTACACAGACTGTTACCGAGATCCAATAACTGGATTGGAAACCAACCAGGGTGTACCCAGTTCTTTCCACAGATTAGGCCAGCAGAAGAGGCCAAATCTTTATAATTAAGTACGGATATAACACTGAGGACAATGTATGATACAGTGGCACAGCCAGGAGATAGATACTTAGTTAAGAGACTAATATGCTTATGCTATTGTAATTGTACTGTATTGCTTTTTGTATGCTATTATATGTATAAGCTACAAATCCATGTATATGTGTATTCAATGATGAAAATTACGGGTTATTTTCTCTTTTGAGAGTTCTATTGTCATAGTAAAATTGTTGTAAGCAATTACCCTAGATTAATTATTTAGTTGGTAGAGGAGAGGCTAGGAACCCATTTCCTCATGACATTTGGGATACTCAGTAAATATTTCATTTTTTCCTTGAGGTATTCCTTGGTTCTCCAAAACTCTATTTAATGGTCACAAATCATTGAGCCAGTAACAGCTAAGTTAATTTTAACGGGCAGGATCACATTGAGAAAGAGAAACTCTGGATCCTTGATCTCTTTGGGGTTGAGCCATCAACTATTTATCCGACAAAGCCTATGTGAGGTAAACGTGAGAATAATACCTACTCAGGTACCAGGTAAAAGAGAGAAACAGACCGGTGAATTGGCTAGACGAGCAGACAAACAAGCTAACGAGCTAGCTCGGGCTATTGAGGCGTTGGGTAGGGTTCTACCCATTGAGGGTAGAGCATAGGCCAGAGCCCTTGAGGAGGAGGCCAGAGCAGATGAGGCCACCCCTCCAGGGCCTATTATAATTGATGTAGATCAGGGCCTGGATATGGAAATCATTAGTGAGAAATATAAATACCCAAAACCTAGCACCCTCCTCACTGAGTCGGATGAGGTGCTTCGAGGCATCCTTGATAGCACCAGAAGACTAAATTCAAACGAACTCGCTTCGAGGAAGAGGAGGGGCGACACCACTGCGGAGGAAATTATCGAAATAGATCATGATATTGCTGCTATGGCCGCATATAGGGAGCGTGTTAAAACTATATTGGGTAATCGGCAAGAGGTTATTGTTCGTGGGCATGGGCTGAAACTCCGAGGAGGCAAATTCGGTACCCTAACTATTGATCCAGCAGCTCTGGCCGCGGGCCGGCTGCAAGCTTTTGATGGGGACACCCTAGTATTGTCAGCTCCAGCAGATGAGACGCTGTACGATCTCCTAACCAAGCGCTTCGTCAAAGCAAAGCAATACACTCCACAAGCTATTGAGACATTTAGCCGGCTGGCCCAACTAGCTAAAATACCAGTCTATAACAAAAAAGGTAGAAAATACGGCTAATCCGTGGTAGTGGTGTGTTATACTACAACGACCCCAACACTCTGGTGGAGCGCCTAGCCCTGTTAGTAGCTTCGAAGGAGGCGGGGAATACGGGAGTTGACACAGAAATATCTGCGATACTGGATGAGCTTATGCGCAGTGGAGTGGTCCTCTACGGAGCAGGCCATCAAGTTGAACAGAAGAATCTTCATTCATTAAACATGGAGCTTCAAGTGTTGAAGGACATCCGCGACCGCCTCGCAGCGCTGGAGGTGCGACTCGCACCGAAGGAGAATATATCCCTGGTGGTAACGTCGGATAAAAGCGACTGGACGACCTACTACTCCCCAGCGCTGTACCTTGACCCCCAGAAGTCATACGAGCTGGCCTTGCTGAATCTAGAGACCTACAACCCCATCAGCAATGTTAACTCCACCAACAATACTTTCATCTACCGTGTGGAGAAGAAGGAGTGGAAAACCATCACCATAGAAGAGGGAGCCTATGAGCTCGCCCAGATCAATCGAGAGATTCAAAGAAAGATGGAGGAGGCCAAGGATTGGGATGAGGAAGGCCGAGGAGAAGTATGACATTACCATAGGACCCAACCCCTCAACCCTTCGAGCTTTTGTAAAGATAACCAACCCAGACTATGAGGTTGATATGGGTGCTTCGTCTTTGCGCAAAATACTGGGGTTTGACCCACAAATATTGACTAAGGGCTATAAAGAAGGGGAGAAGCCAATAGACATCTTCCATGTGAATAGCATTCTGGTCAATTGTAATGTGGTGAGTGGGGCTTATCTCGGAGGTGGGACCCACCCCACCATCTACTCATTCTTCCCCAACGTGTGCCCTGGCTATAAGATCTTAGAGTCTCCCAGAACTGCTGTCTACCTCCCTATCACCCAAGCTGGTAGTATACACAGCATACGTGTCTGGTTAACTGACCAAGACGGCGCACAATTAAACTTTAGAGGCGAGCAAATAACTATAAGGCTACATATTCGCAGTGTGTAACCATGTATGTTTTCCCAAGACGTCGGATGCGGGTAGGTGGGGGGATGTTCGATTGGTTGGGCTCGGCAGCTCGGGCGGTTGGAAGTCTGGTCTCTTCAGGTGCTAAGGCGATACCCGGTGCCGTCAGTAAAGTTGCCAAATTTATTGGCAGCCCCATAGTTAGGAATGTGGCCAAGACAACGGAGTCTGTGGCCTCCGCAGGTGCAGCCGCCAAAAAAGTTGGTGGACGCTCTCAGGCCTTTGCCGCCCCAGCTGAAAAGGGAACTCACAGCTAAGAGCGCTGAAGTTTTGAAGCAGCTCGCTGTCCAGCCCGAGCTCGCTGTCCAGTCCGAGCTCGCTGTCCAGCCCCCCAGTCTGGAGTCGCTGGACATCGCCAGCCGAGGTGGAGGTTTTCAAGACAATTAGAGATAAGTCTAGACGTTTATAATATCACCATGGAGGAGCTCCGCACTTCTATGCTTGAAATTACCGAGCCTGTGCATGTTAATGAAGGTATTGAATCCTTTGAGTATCGGGAGTATGAGTCACAGAACCCTGCCGCTCTCAACCAGAATACCACTATCCAGATTGATATACACGCTCAGGATGCCTTCACTTGCCCTTCCAACAGCTATCTTCTTGTAGAAGGCCGGCTCAGATCGTTTCGAGAGGAATACTATGATGCGAATAGTCTGGTGGCTTTGGTTAACAACGCGGTCGCGTTCATGTTCAACAAAATATGTTACCAACTCAACAACAACACCATCGATGATGTGTCATATCCTGGGCAGGCCACCACTATGATGACCCTTCTGTCGTGTGGGGCGGACTTTGCTTGGGGTGAAGGCCTCAATATGTGTTGGTATAAGGACTCAGATGCGGGGGCTGCTGCGGTAGGGAATGCGGGTTGGGAAAGGCGGCAGCTTATCATTATGAAGAAACCCCAATCTCCGGGCATGTTCAGTTTCTGTGTCCCACTCAAATACTTCTTTGGGTTTTGTCATGATTATCAGAAGGTGCTCTATGGCGTCAAGCAGTCCCTACTGCTAGATCGCCAGAACGACGCTCAGGCCATCCATCGCAGTAGTTTCACGCGGGCGGCTGTGGCCGCCGCGGAAGGTAGAGCCGCCCGTAACCGCTGTGGTCCCCCCACCAGAGGGTAGGATTGAACTGTCTAAGATTGCCTGGATGATGCCTCACGTTATTCCCTCTCTGACCTATATGAGCTCGCTCATGACTCTGATAGAGAATAAAGTTAGAGTGCCTGTGGCTTTCCGCGCCTTACAGTGTGATAGTTTAGCTGTGCCGCAGTCCACATCCTTCACCTGGCAGTTGGGAGTTAAATCCCAAACAGAGAAGCCTCGGTGGATTCTGGTGGCTTTTCAAACAGCTCGTGAAAATGATCAGGCGAAGAACAATGCCATATTTGATCATGTGCGGGTGAAGAATATTCACGCCCTGATCAACAGCGCACGCTACCCCCTAGTGGATCTGAATGTCAACTTCGCTGAGTATAGAACCTCTCGGGCCTACAAAGCTTTTGCAGACTTCAAGGAGGCGTTCTATGGTATTACCAGCCGGGAGTCGTCCAACCTGGTGAGTCCTGTAGATTTCGTGGCCCTCTTACCCCATACATGTTATTGATTTGCGGGCCCAGTCTGAGGCTATTAAGAACGCTGTTCAAGCTATCACTCTCAAGGTGGAGTTCGATGTTGCTGTGCCTGCAGACACCAAGGCTTTCGCTGTGGTCATTGCAGATAAGTCTCTGTTCTTAGAATCTGACGGCAGGAAGTTTACTACAGTCTTGAATTAAACACTAGAGATATAGTGAAATGACTATGGCGCTGGTATCATATGGGCTGAGCCTCTCTCCGGGGCAGAAAGAGACGTTGGTCAAGGCGGGCGAAAGACGGCACTGGTGCCACCCTACGTCTGGGTGTGGGGCAGCTGCACGGTGCTGATAAAGTCGGCCTGACCCAGCGTCAGATTAACCACATTAAGAAGAATGTGGCTGTGGGTTCTGGGGCTGAGCTCGTCTTCTCGAAGAGTCAGATCAAAAAGATGGTTAAGGTGGGTGGGTTTTTCCCCGCATTGGGGGCTGTGATCCCTCTTTTGGCTAAGGCGCTCCCCTGGCTGGGTGGCTTGGGGGGCTTGATGGGCGGAGCTGCTGGTGTAGCACAGGCAGTTGATCAGGCTCGTCATAACCGGGCGATGGAGGGTCGGGGTTTTGGGGATAACCTTCTGGGTAGGGTGATGCGTGAAGTGGGTGGTGTGTCTCGCAGTATTGAGCAGGTTGGCCGCGCGAGGAAGGGTCAGGGTTTCGGGGAGGATGTTATGAAGTTGGCGCTGGCTGGGCGGCCTGAGCTGGGGGGTTTAGGAGAGGATATTTTGAAGTTGGTTTTGGCCAACCAACCTGGTCTTAGGGACATGCTTGGGGTGGGGGGTAAGGGTGTCTACCTGGCTAGAGGTGGTAAGGGGATGAAAAAAAAAGAAGCATTAAGCAACTTTGATATTGAGAAGGCGGCTAAGGATATACCCCACTTCCGCAGTGTGTTTATGCGCGATGGTCTTCCCGCAGCTCTACACAGCCCGGAATATGGGATTGTCAATCTAGACTCGTCAGAGGGTGAGGGGACCCACTGGGTGGCTTATTACAGGGCGGGGCCTATGGCGGTTTACTTCGATAGTTTCGGGCTTGACCCGCCCCAGGAGATCCTGGATTATCTAGGGTGCCCCGTACGCACCCAAACTTTTCAGTTGCAGAGGGCAGACGATGTGATCTGTGGTCATTTATGTCTTCATGTGCTTCGTGGACTGGCGGGCGGGCAGCAATTTGAAGACATAATACTGCGTATGGTATAGACCATGTCTGTTGGAAAGTGCAACGGAGGTACAGTTGTCCAGCTCAGCCGAGCTGGGCTCGTGAGCAAGTATGGGACACTATGCAAGGTACACTATCCATGGGTGGGTTTCGCCTCACTAATGTGGGGGAGCCTTCGGGGCCTAGTGATGCTGCTACGCGTGGTTTTACGGAGCGGCTCTCTAAACGTGGCACGATGACAGAGGAACTCAATATGGGCACCCATAGAATCACCAATGTACCTGAACCGGTTGGAGAGCAAGATGCGGCCACTAAAAAATATGTTGATGGGAAGTATAGGGCTGCGCTGTTAGAAACCCAGTCTTTGGGTAAGACCTTCTGGAATGCTACAAAAACATATATACAAGACCGATTCGGTAGTGATTGGGCGTTTGTGGTTTGAGGTAAAAAGTCCCTATCTTGGGTGGTCAAATAAGAAACCCATTTACCTTTCAAATATGGGAGTACTGCCATGCATACTTAACTTCGCTGATGGGGGATATGTAGGCTAGAGGCAGGGGCAGTTCTACCTTTAAAAGGGGATGATAAGGTTTACACCCTTAGTTTGGAGGGAACAGCCCCCCGGCCTGAATATATCGTCGTCCTATCCCAGGGGGGCAAATATATATCAGCTCCTTCTTAAGGATGGGCCTTTTTACAAATTGGGGGGATGTTAAAGCCAGGCCTTCAATAAAATCTCTAGCTCGCGAGGCGGTGGGTTGGGGTTTTATTACTTTCGGTGGAAAAGTGGAAGTTACTGATGATCGAATTGCAGTAAACATAGTTAAGGATGCTAGGGGTGTTGATACCATCAATCTGAGAGAAGTTAAGGTTTCACCGTGGGTTCATCTTATAAAACTTTTGTATACCATCAACCCTGTCACTGAGGAGGATTCAAAACGTATAACCACGAATTGAATATATAGGTGCACTACTATACAATGGCGCCCGACCAGACCTTTCGTCTTCAAGAGATCACTAGACTACAGAAAGAGTTTGGAGGCTGAACATGAAAAACGGTCTCTGTTGTATAAGAAGTACCATCGGATTGTGGGTCTTGGATGGGATTGATAAGCACGCTTACGGTGATGTGGGGCTTCTGTCAACAGCCATTTCAGTCCCAGTCGTCTTCGGGTGAGATAGGGGCCATCGATTGGGCTATTGGGGGCGGCCGGAAATTTTTGACCCCCAGATGTGGGCTTAAAGCCAAGAAGCATGACGAAATCAGGATTTTTGGGTTTAATCGAAACTTTCAACAATCTCCGATCTTGTCTCGGGAGCCTTGCAGGGGCAGGGAAATTTCTGATGCGGAATTTAATTAATTCTGAATGAATCATGAAATTTCGACAACAGCAGGCTGAAAAATTTGACGCAAAGTTTTGCCCACTTGCACCAGAAAAAAAGCTTACTGACTTCACCCCCCCAGCCAGAAGCCCGCCTGCTAGATAGCCCGCTTGATAGCGCGCTTTTTTTTCATAGCCTCTTTCACCCCAATGAATTTCCCAAAGGGGTCGTCTACTGACAATCTTTGTCAGGCCACTAGCGCTAAGCTAGTTCACTATCACAAGTGTGGCACATATCGAACGGTTGCTGTACTACTGTATTACAGATAGTGCACCCAAACACATTCCACCCTTTTAAGTATTGGAGGTGTTTGTAGGAAAATCGCCGCGGCACCTGCGATCGCACCGGATCGAGGCCACTTCATGCACAAGCCCTTACAATTCTTCATTTAAGGGTTTAGTCGCTAGTCTCTAATTCTGAACTCCGCTCGAGTACTGCCCCGCAATTTTTTTAGCGAGAAAAAAATTGTCCCCCTCGCGCGGCTCATAAAACTTGTCACGCAGAACCAAAACGATCACGCTTGCTCCGTTTAGTCACGCTACTTCCGGCGTGATCGTTTAAACGAAGTGTTGACTGGGGCGCAAGTTTGGATTTATCCAGAGCGAAAAGGGTGCTATGTATGTTGCAAACCATACATCGCGCACCACCGATACATCGCTGCTCCACGATTCACTATCCCAGTCAGCTTCAAATTGACAGGGTAGACATTCACCCGTTTTGCACATCCTCCTCAGCGATTGTTTCCAAACAGTCTGGTGGAACTCCTAAGGGCCTCCAACCCCCAAAGGGGTATGAATGATTTTAGTTCCCCACTTATTCTTCTGCCCTTTGGGGTTGTATCATCCGGGGATGATAGTCGCAAAAGCGTCGTCTTGAGGGCTTTCCCCCAAAATGTTGTGGGGCTCTTGAACCACTGGCAAGTAGGCATGTCTCTAAAACCAATCCCTTTGGGGATCCGTTTCATATTTTTAGGGGGCAGCTTGATGTTGGTCTTTCTCTCAAACTTCCCAAAACATCCTATGGAGGCATCTAGCTACAACGCTCGCACATCTCATAAAGGGGGCTTAAACCCCCCCCTCACAGAAAATTTCACTCTTTATGGTCACGCCCCGCTTCACCTGTGCTTGTGCCTTGAACAGAAAAACCCAAAACGACCGGCCGCAGCGCTGCTCTGTGCCGATTTTAGCCACTCACAGCCATTCATCTTGATATCCCTGGGAGGTTGTAGCTCTAATTCACTTGCGGGGGTGCATTATAATACGACGACGTCCCTGCGCGACTCTTCAAATCTTTGTAGTTGCACCAAACCCCTGGGGGTGTTTGTGGGTCCACTCTCCTTTGGCATTCCTCCACAGTACATACGCTGTCGTGTGGATTCGCTTTTAACCACTGATGTGGGGCCATGGTGTGTATCCCATAATACTATACTCTAAGTAGCGCTCCGTGAGGATGGCGCCCCGGGGCCTAGGGGGGGGGCCCCGGGGGTTGGATCCCTAGGGGCGTTTTTTTGGCGCTCCTGTGGTGCCCCGACCCCTTTTGGCCCCAAAACCCCTATGTACATCTACTCACAGCCATGCACACTCTGAGAGAACACAATATAAATTGATGATATACATTAACGTTTACCTGAAGTGAAATGTTAAAATCACGGGGTCGCGTCCAGACTTTAGGACTAAAGAACATCGGTGGCCATTTGAGGAGACAATATTGCTTTGAATAAGGAACGGCGGATTATAAAGGGTGAGTCTTATAACGTTAGAAACTGTGTTACTACAAATAAAGTGTTTTGGGGGTGGCTGAGGAAACAAAAGTATGACAGTAATTAGCATGCAAGTTGAAATAGTATGTAAACGATGTTTTATGTTAAGGTATCAACATACATATGTTCTCAAGGAACTTTCTGAACATTGATATTTCTGTTACTCATCACGTATACATATATATGACAATGATTCTGTCTCTTCTAAAGGCATATGACGTCAGTCTTCAGTACGAATGCGAGTTTTAAAAGGGAATTGCAAAACGGCACTCCATTACAAAGGAGTGTAAGTCATCAGACGTGCTGATGGCTAGGGCGACATATCCAGCAACAACAACGATACACTTAAGTAAATTTTATATGCATATTTTCATGCGGTGTTTTCATGTTGTTGTGTCGGTTTGTGTAAGTTTATTCTGTGCTGAAGAAGGCTTTATCTGCAAAGTCCATTTGTTAACTTATAATCGTGATCTAGTAAAGCTCTCTATCTACTTCTATTTTTCTGGTGATTAAATCATTGCCTTCTTAAGTTTTGCTACAGCTTTAATATATCATTACGAGACTCTGTGGCATGGTTTCTTTGAATGTCCAGAATTTACAGATGTAGTACAACTGTTGTTTCCGCCTGAAAACGATAACAAGACAACGGCCTATGAAACAGCACACTATATGATGAATACATGTGTATGTTACTACATGACTGTCGGCTATATCTCAGTTACAGTTGCATAATTTAAAACAGCAACTAGATTAACAACAAACTTGAAAAGGCTTGAGGTTCTACATTGAAACACATTCACATCCACCAATCAGCGAGAGCCATGTGAACTTACGTATAGCTACCTATAAACATACTTAATTACCTACCTAAGTGCATAACTGTCTGCATGCCTGATTGTCTACCTACCTAAATACCTACCTACCTCACTAGGAAAGGAAATACTGAAACAGTCAAATGGACGGCTGTATGTGAAGAAGCTTATGCAGCTCCTAAAAAAGCATTGACTGCTAAAGAGGTTCTTCAGTTGCCATATCTCAACCGTATATTCACGCTTCAAACTAATGCGAGCAACTGTGTCGTGGGTGCGATAGTGCGTCATAGGAAAAGAGAAACGATTCAGAACTCTTTCCAGTTACATAAACAAGCAGAAAAGTGAATGCGGCTCAGTGAAATTATTCGGTGGTTGAAAGAGAATGCCTCTCATTAGTATAGGCAGTAGAAAACTTTCAAGAATAACAATATGGAATGCATTTTATAGTTTAATGTGACCAAAAACCACAATGTTTCTGGCCACCTACCTATGTACCTACTATCCCCCTACCTAGATATATGTGGAAAGTTCCCTGCCTACATATTTACCAGTATAAGTGAATGCCAACTTGAATATTCACCTGTATACATGAATGCATACCTACCTACGTGAATGCATGCACGCATATAAGACAGACCGATAGATAGAGAGATAGAAGAACAGATAGTCAGAAAGATCGACCTGCAGACAGATAACTAGACACACATGTATACATAAATACACACACATGCACAACACATACACACCATATACACACATAGATAAAGACATACATACATACATAAAGACATACATACATACATACATACATACATACATACATACATACATACATACATACATATCTATAAAACAGAGTGTATGTGGCTTTGTTTGTGGGTAGCTATGTATTGGATGCGTTCGATAACGGTACATCTGATTGAGATGACATTTTCTACACGTCTTCCTTTCATTCCTGTGCAACCGACTATAATAGTTTCT
>JACEFZ010018152.1:0-7500 GCA_014155875.1 Cepaea nemoralis | reverse complement strand
AACTATGCAAAAAGGCAGAAGAAACATGGCTTAAAGAAAATTACAAGGAAATTGAAAAATAACACAACAGCCGGAATACCAAATTAATGCACGAAATGATTAACGACACCACGAATAAAAGAACACACACACATCAACTGGTTGCCTAACAACCAAAGATTGCAAAATCATAATAGAAAAAGATCAGATTTTACGTGCGTGTTCAGATTATATGAAATACATGTATGATGATACAAGAGAAGAACAATATGATCTTCGGAATAAAATGGATGGCCGTCAGTGTTTAAGAATGAAGTTCAGAGTGTTCTTAACCATAAGGAAACTGACAAGACCCCGGGTACAGATAACATCACAACAGAAATTATCAATGCCCTAGAAGAATATAGAATAGACCAAGTCACAAGACTGCTGAACGATATATATAAATAATGGAGATATACCTCCTGAATTATGTAATTCTATATTTATTGCAATCCCGAAGAAATCAGGAGACTTGGATGTTATCAACATTGAACAATTAGTATATTGAATCACATTACGAATATGTTGCTGAGAATTATCATGCAAAGAGTTAGGAAGAACATACAACCCGGAATAGGAGAAGAACAATGTGGGTTTGAAGATGACAAGAGTGCAGTAAATGTTGTATAAAAGTTGATAATATTAATTGAACGTTCTGTAGAAAGTATCTGTAGAAGATCTACACATTTGTTTCATTGACTACACAAAGGCTTCTGATAAAGTAAGACATGTCAGCATGATAGAGATTCTTGCAGATGTACAAATTGATGAGAAAATCCTTACACTTATTAAAAAAAACAACAACTTATATTGGAGACAAGAAGATGTCATAAGAGTTGATAATGAAGTAGCTCAATATCAGCCTATTAAGAGAGGTGTGAGACAGGGATGTGTATATCTCCAGATCTTTTCTTCCCCCTGTAACAGTAAAACTATTTTCAGAAATGTAGAAGAATTCATTGGAATCATGATTGGAGGAAGAAACATGAATAACATTATATATGCAGATGACACAGTGTCGATTGCAGACAATGAGCAGGATCTGCAACAATTAGTAGATGTGGATGTTGCATCCAGTGGACAACTAGGGTTAGAATTAAATTGTAAGAAGACAGATTATGGTCGTCGCTAGGAAGAACTAAATATCAGAATGTAAAATACACGTAAATGGGAATATTCTTAAGCAAGTAAATCGGTACAATTATCTCGGAACGCTCATAACATCTGATGGGAAATGTCTTGACGCGATTATAACAAGAATTGCTATCGCTAAGGTACCATTTTGCAAGATGGAAAACGTATTGACCAATAAACAACGAGGAAAATGAGTGTTAAGGTGCTACATAGAACCTGTGCTTTTGTACTGATGTGAAGTGTGGACATTGAGCAAACAGTTTGAAAAACATCTGGTGGCTGTGGAAATGTGGTTTCTGAGGAAAATACAAAGAATACCATGGACAGATAGAAAAATCAATGACCAAGTTTTACAAGAAACACATGAAAATCGTTAACTGATTATAGAAATTAGACGTAGACAGTCAACATTGTTTTGGTCACGTTATGAGAAGAAATAAACTGGAGAACTTGGTGATAACTGACAAGACTGAGGGGAAAAGAGCAAGAAGAAGGCAGAGAAGTAAATACCTTGATGTCTTGACCATGGGGCATGGTCGAGATAGGAACACTGAGCTGATCCACGACTCTGTTGTTCGGGTGATTTGGCGACACATGACCGTACACGCCTAACGGCTGATGATGATTCGTCATGACCATGCAGGTGATCCTAGATGCAGCAATCGGCTACCCACACTGTCCGAGACTCGCGAGGAACGAATCATGCCGCCACTGAAGGCCTTCGTGGAAGCCACGACGATCCTGACACCGAAGGGAAGCGACACAAGCACGATCCTACTTGGATTAGATGCCATGCTTCGTTGGTGGAGGATGAGCTTCAAACCGAAGAAATCAAGAAGCCCCTGGATCATGAAGGTAAGGATCATGCTCAGCGTTGCCGGGCAGACAATTCTTACTGTGATATAGAGACCTGTAAGGAATCTTGGTCGTGTGTACTATTCCACCCTGACTGACAAAAGATAGGTAACAGAAATATATGAAACCACGGTAAACAGTCTGCTTACCATCGAAACAAGCAGACTCATGGGTAAATTCAAGATCTGGTGTCTCCAATCCATGATGATCCCGAAACTTCTATGACCTCTACTGATATATGATGTAGGCACAGGTGCAGCGGATGCCATTGATATTAAGATAAGCAAATACATAAGAAAGTGGTTTGGAGTACCCACCATGTCTCGCGAGGGCGCTATACTGCAAAAAAAATAAATATCCAAGCTCGTCCTCCCATTCTTGTTAGTCATGGTGGAATACAAATATCGCACACGCTTGGCTCGCGATTATGCTACGCGAGGCTCCAGATGAAACAGTAAGCAAATCCCAACCCACGTTTAAAACAAGGCAGAAGTGGAAAGTTGACAGCGCAGTCGAAGCTGCCCAGGCGCAACTTATACTGAAGGATGTCATGGGTTACACCTAGTCGGATAGAAGCGGGTTCGCGCACATGACAGCTAGTAATCGATGTGGTCAGAGGCGACCACCAAGGAACGCAGAGACATGGTGGTTCAGGAGATGCGAGATGGAAAGGATGACAGGGAAACTGCTAAAGCTGCCAAGCAGGTACAGCAGAGCCAGTTGGTGTCATGGGAGGGGATACTACAGAAGTCCCTAGCCTGGAATTAGAACTGGCGCATGGCTCCACTGCGCCCAAATGTCGTCGACAGATCCCACTACGCTGTCCTGCCATCAGCTGACAACCTAGTCAAATGGGGTAAAGCCTCCGTATGTATACATACACACATCAGTCCTGTCCTCTTGGTAAAAGAGAAAGTCCAGACAGCGTAACTACGTGCTATCGGTATGCAAAGTAGCCCTTTGTCAAGGCCGATTCACATGGCGTCATAATACAGTTCTTGCAGAGCTAGCAGCCATAGTGGATGAAGCCAGAATGCGGGCAAACAGAGGGGCCAGAGCCAGACAATGGGGATTTTGTTCCCCAGAGCTGGGCAGCAACGTAGAGACAAGGAAGACTGCGCTGCTGACATACCGTCCATTTTCGATGGAGGGGATGACTGAGAGCTGACTGTGGACATGAAGGGCCATAGTTGCGAACCCTGAAGTGATCCAACAGTTTCGATTGCTACATTACATTGTACTTCACTGCTCGTAAGTGCTAGAACTTGTAATGTCTCGTGTCGACTATATAGCCTTCTCTCCGAGCGACTGCAATGCATCTGAGAACGGGACTGTTCGGTAATGCAAATCAGCGGCAGTCGTTAATTCAAGCAAATTTCGGCTGCAGTCCAATCTCCACGATACCACCAAGAGGTGCATTCCCTGCTAGCCTATCATCCTGTTCATTCCCCTGTACACCCGCATGGCCAGGGCAAAATATCCATACAATTCTCACAATCTGTGACCTCTGAAGCAACGAGAGCCATTCCACACGAAACATTCCTTTCTCCACCTTTCTAAGCATATTCTTTGAATCCGTAATAAACACAACGTGTGTTGCAGTAGTCTCCTCTAGCCACCGTAATGCCGCTGTTACTACCTGACACACAAACATTAATATCCCGGCTTAGAATTGACCTACAGACTTTAATAAGATACCGATGGATTTTTTTATGCAATTGTGTTCGACTATGCAGGTTGCATAATTAAGAAGCAAATTAGGAAATAACTAGTGGCTAGTTAAAACTGTGCCTTCATAAGATACACAATCAAGCGTCCAATTGTATAGTAAAATCGTGTGGCTCTCCCGTGATTACATTTGACCTGTAATTATCCTTATTTCTTGAGTATATTGGTATTACATCCATCTGGATATTATATTTACCCACACACACACACACAATAATACAAACTGTAATAGGGATTCCAAGTAAAACAGCCCTTCACGCTTCTCTGGCAGCCCAGTGGTCTCGTGTTCCAAATCGCTTGTCATTGTCCTAGGTGCCCAAGTATACGGAGCTTAAGATGGTTGCTAATACATTTCCATTGAAATAATGATTGTTGGTGTGGTACTGATTACAGATGCGTTGAGTTGAGAGCCGAAATTGCAGCACCAATGACAATCCCAGACTCACTCTGTTATCATCTTCTACAATCAGCGGTGAGTCCCAGTACTAATGGTGCCAGTTGCAGTCTGATTGAGTTGAGTTGAGTTGATTTCAGAACCGACATCAGTGCTCTTTGAATCCGTAATGTATACAACGTATGTTGCAGTAGTCTCCTCTAGCCACCGGAATGCCGCTGTTACAGCCTCCACCTCCATTATCATGCTGAAGGTCGTAGTCTCATATGCCAGACTCTCCTTTTTTCAAGATAGTCCGTTAGCCTTTGCAATAAAGCCCCAGACACTACGTCTGTTTCTCACCACTGACCCATCGGTGTAGATGACTATGCCACCTTGATGTGTGTTACTCTGTATCGGCTGTTGTACTTCAAACTCATTGCGGCTCGCTGCCCATTCTCTGCACTCACGACCCAGTGTTATTATTACATTGTGCCAGTTCATCATGTCTTCCGGAACTTCAACCCACTCTATTTCACGATTGATGGTCTCTAGATCACACACCTGACGTATAGAAAGTTCTGCCTGTGCCATCCAGGACCTGATTTCGTCTTAGTCTTCGACCTTGACCATATCCATTGCTGCTTGCAGCGGGCGTTCCCTGTCTGCAACAACTCTCAGGTACCATTTGGCCTGAAGGACCCTATGCCTATCCGTCATTGATGCTAGAGCCAGATATGCCACATGCATATAACTGGTGTGTCCTTTGTGCACCCCAGGATTAACCGCATGGCAACATTATGTTGCACTCCAAACTTTCAAGCTGGCTCTTTGATACTGTCAGCAGCCCCAAACCGTACGGAATGACATAAATTGTTATCTGCTGAAAGAGCCTGTACAGCATCCGCTGATCTACCCAAGGTTGCTGTCATAGCCCTCAATGCATTAAGCCCCTACCAGCCTTCATCACCAAAGGCTCCACGATATCCTTAAAGGACAAATACCTGTCAAAGGTGATACCCAAGTACTTCAGTTTACTCTCTCGACTAAGATATCATTCAACATAATACCTGGGACATCTGCCTTGACGATCCGGTTATCCAGGGACTACCACACAACCGATGTCTTGTCTGGGTGTATTATGGCCCCTGCGACCCTGCACCACTCTGCCACCCTGTTTACTGCCACTTGTAAGTCTTTCGCCAAACTGGCCCTGTCTCTGCCCTGTCTGTACACATCACATCATCTGCAAATGTCAAGATTCTACCCACACATGGTGTCTCAATAGCTTCGATTTTGCTGGTGTAAACATTAAAGAGCACCGGGGATAAGGCAACCCAAGTGTAATAGTACAGTGGTCAGAAGTCCAGGAATCCATGCGCAGTGCAACCGTACGCTCATAAATTACTACCCATCTAACAAGGCAAGGGCAGACTTCCAAGTCCAACAGTGTGTGTATCAACCGATCATACTGTCACATTATATCTTGGAATGTCGATCGATGACAAAATTTCGCTCCAAATGTCTACCACAAAGCCGGCAATTCTTTAATGTGTTGTTGATCGAGGAAAAACTATCGAGCCATAAGTCGGGAGCCATCCTTTGAAGTTGTAGACGGATTGTCTGGGTAAACGTCGGCAGGATCTTTTGTTGTGGGAACAAGAATTCTCTAGATCACAGGCCGGCAAGACTTTTTGAAGTGCCGGACAGGTCCCCGATGAAAGCGGAATAGACGGCGGGTTGTTTCCACCCAGTCTAAACAGGAGAAAGAAAAATAGATCCTAGACTGTCTAGTGTCTAGACAGTTTTGTGACGTCACTCAGACCCAGTATTAAACCGGTGGAGGTAAACAACTTTGAGGTTCGTCGACAAAAGTTGTGAAGCGCTACGGACGTGTGCAATATTCTTAGTTTGTTTCTAGAGAGAGACTATAGTGTCTAATGTTGGTTTGCATCGGCGGACATTTAACCATTGTGTTATTCAATAGTCTCAATTTTCAAACCGGAATACATATATGGTAATTAAGTAAATAAACCTACATTAGATTATTCTTAGGAATCGAGTGTAGTAATGTGTGTTGATAGAACGTATTATAAGAGCGTCGGCAACAGTAGCCTATAGCGTAGCTTAAACAAGCTGTTGTGAGATATCATTTAACTCAGTGAGTTAAGGGTAATGTAGTGGGATGATATTTAGGGAGATAGAGGATGGTTGGGGGGATGAAGGAAATGTCAAATGGTAAGGATCTTCCAGTAGGGCAGCTGCTGGGTTCCTGTCCTTTTCCTTTAGTCTTTCCTTGTCTTATCATGACTCAGACCGATGTGATGAGCTCCTCGGACCGTATGGCATAGATTGGTTCTCTGTTATATTTCTGAGTCGGCCGGTGGCCTACACTCACCTAATAAAGGTTTGAATCGTTTTGCTCTCACCAGGTGTGTTCTCTCTTCAACAGATTCCACCATAGCTACCACCAGCTGGAAGAAAAGTCATGGCTCGAGCATTGAAGGCAGAGTTTACTGAGAGGCTTTTGCACTGGGCCCATAATCCAGAGGATCTGCAGGAACCTGGCCTCTACTTAGCAGGAAACGATGATAATGTAAGAGTGTTTCCTAGGTGATAGGTTACATCACATTAAAATCAAGACACTGACAATAACACCTGTACCAGGAACATTAGTAGATCTAGATTCCTGGAAACTTAACAGTATAAGGTACAATTGGTGAATTCCTATCATTACTAATTAACAGTATGTTTTACAATTGGTGAATTCCAATCATTACCGATTAACTGTGTGTGTGTTACATTTTGGGAATTCCTATGAACAGTAAAAAAATAACTTTGGTTTTTTTTTCCAAAGTGACAGTAACATTAATTTTTGTATTCTTTGATCCCAGAACTTTTATGAAAGAGTATTTACACTGTGTATGTTAGATTGATGATCAATATTGGACTGTTTCCACTATTGATCGGTTTCAAGATGGCGACGGACGGTCGTGTTGTTTTGTGTTCGTTAACTTTTCGCGTAGGGGATGGATTTATTCATCTCTTGTGTGTAATTGGTGTGCCAGGATGTAAAACCGGGTTTCTAAATCAAAATCTGCGCGGGTGCTACGGGGTTCGTGCATCGAGCGAAGCCATCCTTGATGAATTTTTACAAATGTTGGTTGTCAGCGTCGTGTTTACGTTTTTTAACATGGCGGGAAAAACGTTTTTTTTCCGACCGTCACATCAAATAAAGAAGCGTCCCCTGGTACCGCGCAGGACAAAAAAAGCAAAGGGAAGCGCGGTGGTTTGATTTTTCCGTTTTAGGATAGGAAACCTTTTTTTTCCGTGCCAAAAAAACCGGGGGCTTTTTGAAACCCTTTTTAGGGGAATTTATCCCGGGGAAA
>JACEFZ010018151.1:0-33988 GCA_014155875.1 Cepaea nemoralis | reverse complement strand
CGTGAGGGTCTGTTCAGGGCAGTAAATAAGATTTGCTGCACCCTACCTCTCATGTCAATTGTGGAATCGTTCCATACAGGCATAAAGGGCTAATCAAGTTTGATGGTGCAACTTCAGAAGAAATTGAAATCAAGGTAAGGATGTGTACTGTCCCCCACCCTCTTTGGAATATACTTTTCACTTCGACTGAAATATGCCTTTCGTGATCAGGATGCTGGAATATACATTCACTCACACTCAGATGGCGGCATCTATAATACTCAGAGTTGAAGGCTAGGACCAAAATAAGGAGGGTACTGATCAGAAAGTTTCTTTTATGCGGATGATGCTGCAATCAACTCCCACTCTGAAGAAAAATTACAACATCTACTATTTGGATTCTCCAATACTTGTTCTGAATTTGGTTTAACAATTAGCAAAAAGAAGACATGTTTATATCACAAGGTGCGCATGTGGTACCACAATCTTTATTGACGACGCCGAACTGGAGATAGTAGACCATTTTACATATCTAGGATCAGTGGTAAATAGCAAATTATCCCTAGATCAGGAAATCAACATCAGGACTGGTAAGGCAGCAACAACAATGAACGAATTAGCAAAAAGAGTCTGGGAGAACAGGAAGCTTACTGCCAAAACAAAAGTCCTTGCCTACCATGTCTGTGTCCTTAGTACTCTACTTTATGGCCGTGAAACTTGGTCAACTTACTAACACCAAGAGAAACGATTAAACAGCTTTCACATGCGGTGTCTGCGAAGAATGCTTTGTATTAAGTGACAAGAAAATCAAAATCACAAATACGGAAGTATTGGAAATATCAGGTTGGGTGACGGTGTGTTCCATGCTCAGTCTTCGTAGACTTAGATAGATAGTGTGACGAAACGACTGCGATACAGTCTAATCTCAGTATTATTTCCCTTTGATGGGATTGCAGCGGGTTAGTCTCCCTGGAGTTTGTAAGAATAATTTGGGGAGTCCCCGTCTAAAGTAGTTCGTGACGTCACATTTCGGTTGATTTCTCGAAGTCTCTTGAAAGCCTCAGACAAGTGCGTACGTGGTTTGCTCTCACGAAGGACGCACAATTGCCTCAAGGAACACGGGTTTGTGGAATTCTCCGTGATACTGGATTTCTCCGTGGCTCATGAAATTCACTGAGCCCGTGAAGGCATTGTGAAGACGCACTTAGTTGGTCTTGGGCAGTCGCCAGTCGGGCCTCATCGAAGTAAGATAGCAGTAATTCACTGCTGGAAGAGACGTCGAGACGCAGCCAGGCGGACATCTGCAGTGGAGGATTGTGATTTCTGAAATCACAGGTAATGTGGCATTACTTTATTTAATTTAACGGTTGTCCGTAAATACTGCGCCGACTCACAAAACGAATAAAACGCCGAATGAAAATAGTCGCCGCGCAGAGCATAAAGATACCGTCGCGTGACTGCATATTTAATTAGCAGTTATTGATCGGCCGGGTAATGTGTATGACAGATGCGTCAGGAAACGACACTGTAGTAAGCTAGTATACACAGGGCTGTACGTGTGTGTCTGCTGATACCTGTGTAAATCCGATGTTCGGATAGAAGTTATTTAATGCTAGTGTACCAGATATGCATTGTTAGTAATTGGTAAGTTATTATCACTTCTCTGTGTAAGTAGATTCGGGTAATCTACCAAATGTATAGCAGATGTGTTAAATACCTGGTTAGTGATTAAATACTCAGGGCAGGAAGTTGACATGCGTTACATTGTGTAGCTAGATTCCTTTAATGGTGATAAGTTATTGCTTGTTATTATTATTGATGTGTCATTTGCTTGGCTAGAATAGGATGGTAATTTATGTCTGATAGCAGTGGTGATATTATTCGGAGGACAAGGTGGTTATTTCATTGAGATTTCAAGGTAAGTATTTGCTGTGTGAACAGGCCACTGCTGTTCCTCATAGGCAGAAAGGTTTGTATTTACTGGATAGCAGTTGATAGAAAGTATTTATGATGCCTGAATGTCACTGCGTGTTTGCATGCCTGTCTGCTAGAGTGACCATGCGTGTACAATCGTACGTGTGTCTAGCCGACCGTCTGGTTACGAGGCCTGTCTGACCGACCGGTATGTTGCGTGTCTGACCCAAAGCAATAGTATTTAACCGATGGTTGAACATAACCGACCGAGAGCGATGCGGCGCTCTATAATCGAGGCCGTTGCGTCTATGTAGATCGAAACGTGAACCGAACCTGGTCCGTCTCGACTATTCTCCTCTTCAAGAAACCTGACTTTGATAATGGAGTAACTAAGTTACTGCAGTGAAGAAGTAGTAGTATACTCTGGGGTAATGGACCCCCATAAAGGGGAGATGGAGATTTAGGAGAAAGGGGGCTGGTAGCCTCTCTAAAAGGGATGGCGTGGCCTAACTAGCCACGGAACAGAATGGGCAGAGCCTACAGGAACTGTGGGAGAGTGTATTTGTGGATGGCCACCACATCTGTGCTCGACCGGCACAGACTTGACCGTCAGGGATGAAGGTCAATTACTAAAGGTCAAACGTTGTTCGGGGACGGAGATCCCAGAACAGAAGCTGTTGCTGTGTACTAAGTTTGTTAATTAAGTTTAACACTTGTTATAATTTATAAAAGCTACGTTAATGAATTGTGATGTAGATAATTTATTAAGGTTGGGTAGTCTTTAATAAGTTAGGTTTAATTAGTTAATCCATGGGTGAAGGGATTGATTAATTGTTGAGTAGGTATGGAAGGAGGATATGTCCGGCTGGGAACGTCCTAGAAAAAAGTAACCACTACACTGAAAGGGAAGTAGGTGTACTTCCTGGTTAATGGATGGTAAAGAGACAGGAGTGGATTAGCACCAGGCGAAGGATACTTTGACAGAGTCATACAGTCGACTTGGTGCTATCGGGCTATCGGTTGCCCAGACGAGTTACTTAACTATACACTGGTGTATTATTGCTTTCTTTCGCAGCCTCATGCCTATACACTGTAATTAAGAGTAGATCGATGATGTTGATGATCACTTATATATATATATATATATATATATATATATATATATATATATATATATATATATATATATATATATATATATATATATATATATATATATATTACTGAGAGGCATGTATTAATGTGGAGATGCAGTGTAGTCCTTGTTGTAGTTGAGTACTCACACCAACCCCTCCATGTTTCAGGATCTGTTGATAGGTATCCTATGAAAATTTAGGAGCTCAACCATAAGCTCCATGGGACTTGCTCGCTCCAGTGCCTATCAAGATGAGATGTGAGGCGTTACTGGGAGCAGTCATCTGAATCTGTCTACTAATACTGGAAGTCAATTGAATTGATATGAGCCGGTAGGTCTAGGCTAAGACCACCGTCAAGAGTCCGACGAAGGTAGTACATCGATCCAGATAGGGTCAGAGACTAATACGTCTATGGGTTCCTACCAGTGAGGTACTGGTATATATCTCGTTCAATGATAACTTTGTGATGTTTCAGGAAAGAAAATTCAGGTGTTGAACCTAATGTTTACCAGTCATGCTAATGGCCAGTTTATTATGCTTCCGGCCCGGCTGGGTCGTTATGGGACACATTGTCTACAGTTCACGAAACCGCAAGGGTGAATCTACAGTGGTGATCCTTTTTTGAAGCCATGAACGGGGTCATATGACCGGCAGCAGAGATTTGACATTCTGATGAACTGGGCAGGTAGTTGATACTACCTACTTGAGTGAGTGAATAGACTTGGTGAGCGGTTAGGGTAGTTGATACCTACCGAACTGTTCACGATAGCTGTATGAGTATATGTTCAGTGTTAATTCATGTATTGAGTCATGCAGTTGTTACATCGTGGTAATATGGAGGCAGTGCTCCAGTTGTAGGTTGCTAAGTGTTTCCCAGGAACGGGCGAAACAGGAGAGCAACCAGGCTCTTGTAGATACTTGTGTAGAGTGCTATAAGACTTTTCTTTAGTTGGGGACCTGGAGGATTCTTGGGTCGACCCAGACGTCATCAGCGGAGTGGAACTTGTGATTTATAAGTCTTCCAGGGATGATCCTCAACAGTTGGTGAAGTGTCTGTCAGGCATCAGTCTTACGCCTGACCATCCTGAGAGCTGGCTCGCAGTGGGAGAAGTGAACTTTGGACAGGCGAGACACCTTGGAGTTCCGGTCCACTGGAGTTTGCCCGGGTGAGTCGAAACCACGACAGGACAACAGCACGAACTTAAGTCACTGTCTCCGTGATGAAGACGTATCAGCAGTAGATCTTCTCTTGTAAATATTGTCTCCTAGTCAGGCTTTCAGCCATCCTTCTCTGTGTTGCAGTTGACGTAGTTATAAATTAAATTTTGATTTGTTAGCCATAGCTTTGTGTATTAGTATGACTGGTGTCTTGTCCGAGCCCCCTTTGGGTAGGAGTCCCTGAGTGGGGAGGGGAGGTTCAGCTGTATAGGCTTGTGTGAGGCCTGGTAGATGTAAAGTTCTATTGAGGTGGTCGGAGCAAAGGCTGGGGATATTATCTATGGTAGCGAACCCGTCCAAGCCCCGGGGGTCTTGTTACAGATAGGACACGTTAGGAGGATGGATGATGGTAGAATACCACAGGACATCAATTTAGGTGAATTACAGATGGGTAGGAGATCTCAGGGTCGGCCTGTACTACGATACAACTATGTGTGTAAGTGGGACATGATTTACACAGACATTGATAATGGACATGGGAGCACGTCACCGCTGAACTTGTTGCATGGAGGGCAACTATCAGAAATGGAATAAACCAAAAGGAGAAAATGACTACAGATAAAGCACACACAGAGAACAAGAGACGTAAGATGGTGCATGATGGTGTAAATGACCACTTTTTCGCATGCATCCACTGTGGACGAACATTTACAGCACACATTTGCCTTATCAGCCACATTCACCACTGCCGTTAGTTGAGGTTATTAAGCTGTTTTGAAGCACAATGTACCAAACTATCGTCTGTCAAGACAGCAAGGTGCCAATATATAATTAAATAACTTCAATAATTAAAACACATATATAATCAAGTAAAATATATAACTAAATCACATATATAATTAAATTACAGCTGTAATTAAATCACATATATAATGCAATCGCGCCACTAGATAAATTACATATATAATTAAACCACACATCTAATTAAATCATATATATATATATATATATATATATATATATATATATATATATATATATATATATATATATATATATATATATATATATATATATATATAATGTATGTCCATATGTATATTATTTATGCGTTCGCGAACGGTCCATCCGCTTGAGACGATATTTTCTACACGTGTTCTTCTCATTCCCCTGCTGCCAACTGACATAGTTTGCTAGTATACAAACAGTTATTTGCGTAATAAACATTAATTTTTTAATTACATTATAATTTTTATATAGCAAGGGGACTTAACTTAAGAAAAGTTATATCTAGGGACATAACTTTTAGTAACTTTGCTATATATTTTATATATAATTGTTGCATTTCGCTCAAAGCCTTATAAAATGTTTATCTACAATTATCTACAGGTATATGCATTATAATATATAAGGATAAAATCTTTAAGGCATTTTCAAAGTTTTAATAAAAATAATGCGTCTATTTTAAATACGTGAAAATTGTTTAACTCATCTTTTTATTTCTCTTCGACATCTATACAGTCATCCCAACATTTATTGGGTTTTCGTGATATCTTGATAAGTTTACGTTCAGTAGTTTCAGATTGACCTATTTAGTTATTGGGATGGAGATTGTTCTCTTCCAATCTGTTCGCCATATTTACGGGAACGGGAACGGGAGCTTATATGACTACTAATATGAATTAAAGGAGACGCTCCCCCGTGGGATGGGCGAAGCCGGGCCGGGTTGTCTTTTTTGAGAACGGCAATGGGAGCAGAGGTCGACGATGAATTAAATGAGACGCTCCCCGTCAGGTGCTGGGCGAAGCCGGGCTGGGTCGTCTCTTTTGGGAATAGGAATAGGTGAGGGAGCCGAATATAAATTAAATTAGACGCTCCCCACCAGGGACTGGGCGAAGCCGGGTAGGGTCGTCAAGGATATAAATAAATATATATATATATATATATATATATATATATATATATATATATATATATATATATATATATATATATATATATATATATCATCATCATCATCATCATCATCATCATAATCATCAAGTGCAGTGCCGACTGGCGTAGGCGTTCATGATTATCCACAGATCCCGGTCATTGGTTTTCTTGACCTACTCTGCCGTTGATATTCCTTCATGCCACCGTCGCAATCCATCCAGCATCATTTCTCGTGGTCTGCGTCTGCATATCTTCCCCTTGATCTTTCCAGTTGTCACGATGTTCTCCAGTGCCTCTCTTCTCATCACATAACCCAAAAAAAGCTGTTTAACTCTTTCTTATTGTTGTACATAATGTTCTAGTTTCGTTAGCTCTTTAAGGCATTTGTTGTTAGTTACTTTGGCAGTACAAGGAATTCGAAACATCCGTCTAAGGAACCACATCTCTGTAGCTTCCAATCTCTTCCTAATTTGTTAATTTATATTCCAAGATTCACAGCCATACAGCAAAACAGTTTTAGTATATAGCTCTTCAGCACTATTTTTCTTACATTCAATGATAGCGATTTATTGCATGAGATATTCTTTATTCTTTGAAATGCAGCCTCTGCTTGTCCTATTCTGTTCTTGTTCTCTGTTGTGCATCTGCCATCTGGTGTTATAAATGTCCCTAGATATTTAAAACTATGCACTTGGTGAAGAATGTTCCCGTCTATCTCTATTTCACATTTCGGTGTCATATGTTTCTTTGATATCACCATTGTTATCTTGATATTCAAGGCAAGTAATTTCTTTGCACTCTCTGTTACTCCAATGTTCAACAATTGTTTTAGATCTGTTGCATTAACCGCTATCAATACGGTGCCATCTGCATATCGTATATTATTAATATTATAACCTCCAAATATTATTCCTGGCTTTTCTTTGATCTATCTCATTATTACTTCGCTATAGAGGGAGAAGTGATCCGGTGACAAAACACATCCCTGTCTTACTCCCAACTGTATGTGTTCATAATTGGCTTCTTCATTTCCCACTTTAATTGCTGCTGTTTGGTTCCAGTAAATAATTGTTATTATTCTGAGATTTTTCCCATCAATGTTACGAGGGTAAGATAATAAGTAAGTCACAAATGGCTGTAGAAATAATAACTAGATGTGATAACAACTTGAAACCAGCTTACTTTTTTACATAAATGGTCCCTTTATTTCTCAGCATAATTTCTTTCAACATTGATGCACTTATCCCATGGTTTTATCAGTCCTCCCAAACCGGCTGCATAGAACTGCATGCTTTGTTTTCATGTAACGGTCATCACACAGAACTGTTTGACTTACATATTGACTCGCCCTCGAAAATTTTTCTACCCAGCTATGCACCGCTTTACGGGACAAACATTTGTCAGCATAAACACTGACAACCCAACTTGACGGGAGACATTTCCTAAATGACGCCTGTGATATACTATATTTTCATAAACATAACATACTGTAATTTCCCGTCGGCAATTAACACCTGAACACCGCAACAGAATTGGTTTGTTCCACAATTGTAAGATCCAAGATTTAATATACCCGTTGCCAATGAAAAACGTTAACCGGAAAAGGCACCGTATAAATAGCAGTGAAGAACCGGTACACGTTCTGTTTTGTGAATCAGCCAGCACAAGGCGAGGAGAAGAAGAGAGCGGAGGGAATGATGAAATATGTCTAAACATAAGATTTAAATATAAGTATTTTAAATGAAGATAGGAAACATCAGCCTACAACATCCCACCCAGATTCGGAAACCTGTCGCTGAAGTGTTAAAAGACGTCCTGTTTGGATGAGGTGAATATAATTATTTGACATTTTAGATAAGTTGTGAGTCCCTTGTTCCCAGAAGAAGAGTTGGTAAGTCGACTTGTTGAACGCGTGGTGAATTCTTAAGAAGTTAATTATAATATATTTAATTTTTATAGTTTATAGATAAACTATTCATTAAGAATAACCATAGTGAATTTTATGTTCTCCCAAAGTAAACAACTGATTTAATGCATTAATCCAAGTTGCACATTTATTTCTTAAGCATCTCAATCTACAATGATTGGAATGGTGAGTTCTTAAGAATGTAATCTAGTAGCAACTAAATAATATTATACTCAGTTATCACTGTCATAAGATAAACTGTACATTAGGAGAAATCTACAGTGGTTTATTTTCTCCCAGCTAAACAACTTAGTTAATTTATAAACATTAGACACATGTTGTAAATTTTATTTCTTAAGCATGAAACTCAATCTACAATAAATTACAGTAACTTAAGACTTAAGGAAACGATTGTAAATGTGTAAGCACTGGTAAGTCAAACTAGTGTAATGTATAATTATTCAGTAGATTTAATTTTGACATGAGCATATGGGCACACAAATAGTTTTCTGGTAGTTCATGAACACATGAGAACCAAAAATAGTTATACAGGTATCATAATTTGTGTGATGGTACAGAACACATGGGGTAAGGCAATTATATAGACATGGCGTCAACCATTGGGAATAATAATATTTGTGCCACATAATAGTCCGTAACCAACCGCCATGCAAGAAGTATTTCAATTCATAATGCCTGAATGTGAATTGGATATATCACCTAAATTGTATGTATTATATGAGAGCATGTGATAACTCATGAATTTCCTGTAGCTAAATCCTGGGTGAATCGCATAAGTGTGTCTAATGATCACATAAATGTATGTCATGTGTGATTCATTATTGTAAACATTTGTGATCATTCGTAAACCACCTCAGTATGAATGATTAATTATCAATCAAGAAATATTATAATTTCTGATGAGGGAGGAGATTTAATTGTAATATCATTGTTATTGAACCTGCAACTACATATGCATGATTGTCATCCATACAGATATGATTGTGTCTGACGAATGGTTGAGATCTCATTGTGATGTCAATGGTGTTAACATTTAAGGTTATCATTGGGAAATCACATAAGTACCCATCTTACATGCCAGTATGAAGGATGTGTGACGAGTGATTCCTATATGATCACCCATGCCAATATGAATGTGTCTATAGACTGAGTGAAATGATCATCCATACATATGAATGAAATCAGAGATGAGTGAATTGACCCCACATGCAAAGATGGATATGTTGACTGATGCATGAGGAGATTGAGTGATTGAGTGAAGTTACAGGCTGAGAGAGAGGGAGTATAAGCCAACAGTCAATCTTAGGATAGCCGGCAACTTGACGTGAAATGCCATGACTATCACCGGAGAACTGCTTCGGCGTAACCCATAAACTAAATAATATATTAGTACACTCCGGTGCATAACGACGCTGTGTATAAAATATCATTCATGTTACTATCATCTAGTTTTGTGCACTAAGCAGACACAACCAATATCATACATTACGCATATTACAGCATCTGTGTGTGTGTGTGTGTGTGTGTGTGTGTGTGTGTGTGTGTGTGTGTGTGTGTAATTTAAGCAAAATCCCACTTTGTATTTCATGTCATTACTGTCAACACATATGGTCTAGTGTAATGATAATAATGTACTACAAAGATGATGATGATGACTGTAATGTATAATGTGTAATTTATAATGTCATAAGCATGATAATAATGATAATAATTTAATCATGATGATGAAGAGAATGATTATAAGAAGCATGATGATGCGGATAGCTGAAGCACAATCTTAGTATAGAGACGGTGAAGAGGAGGGAATATACTCTCCGTAAAACTTTGGACTAAAAAGAAAAGTCAACTGAATATTATACAAGAATGGATACCATAAAGTACTTATATTGCTTATAAACAAACACTCATTACAATGGGGACTGATTTTTAAAAGCCCTTAATGAATGAGATACTTTTTCTTGAATAGAAAAAGATGGAGAAGAGAATGGTCAACATAAATCTCAAATTCCAAATCACTCATGGTATTACTTAAACTATAGACCTGAAGTCTGCATAAGTGAAGATGAAACTGCACATCTGCTAGTTAAACCTTGAACACCTGATAGTGGAAGATTGGAGTGAAAGCAAACAACTATGTTGGTGATAACTAATTGAGAACACCAAGACTATCTTTCTTCTATGTTTATTTTCTCTAAGAACAAGATTCCTTTTATTCTTTTCACTTGTTATGTTCTTAGAATTTTACATTTCATTTCTAATGTCGTATTTATGATATCATTAGAATTATGTGATTGGTGGAATTTCAGGTAGTGATCTTATTCATGTAAATCCAGACCTGACTTGGTGAAGATTGAATGCAGCATCTGTTGAGTGAGCACATTTTTGAGTGATGCCCTTGATAGAGTAGCGCAGAAACTTATCTACCTGCAACCATTTCATTTGTCTCATAATAGAGGTAATCTTTATTTAAATATTTACCCGCCAAAACAATGGAAAAGAAAACGAAGAGCCAACTTATGTTCTACTAAGACCTGGAACACTAAGACTACAGAAAATACAGCAATTAATTGATAGCCAAAGGGATTCCCAACGCTAGAAGTGGATAATTCTGTGTGTAGACAATTCTTTTTTCAAATCATCCAGGCCAGTAAAAGTTTTGCAGTACATTACACTGAAAAAAGAATATCTCTGTTAATATACACATTATAAATGGCACATCAATTCTGTATATTTACTGAATATGTATATGTCCTTATTTTATGACAGGAAATTGTAATTTTGAATACAATTTACAAAATACATGTTTGCGTTTATTAAATCATAAAAAATGAGGTCATTTCATGTATTGATTGTATTTTACTTGTCATAGTCAAATTGTTTTAAACTACCCTAGATAGAATTAATTAGTTGGTAGAGGAGAGGCAAGGAACCACTTAAAGGATATTTTGGGTATAAAAGGGAATACCACTTTTCCAGTTATTTCCTGAAGGTATTCCTTGGTTCTCTAAAACTCTATTTCTGCTAAATTAATTAAACGGGCAGGATCACATTGGGAAAAGGGATTTTGCATCCTTTATCTCTTTGGGGTTGAGCCATCAATCTCGACGTATCAGCATAATTTCTTTCAACATTGATGCACTTATCCCATCGTTTTATCAGTCCTCTCAAACCGGCTGCATAGAACTGCATGCTTTGTTTTCATTTAACGGCCATCCCACAGAACTGTGTGACTTACTTATTGACTTTGGCGTTGTATTAGAACCGATATTAACGACTAACTCTATATCACCTCAGTTCAGAGATATACTAACAAACGTTAATGCTCTAAAGGACTTACATCATAGTCTATTCTTGAGGAGACATCACGTTTGCCCAAGATAAGAGTTGATTGCTTATTTTCTGGAAGTATGTAAGAAATAATATACTTATTCATCCAGTCGCCACAATACTTGACTCCGTGAACACATATGTAATCAGTACCACAAAATATATCATTTTGTGCACGAAGTTTCCTGAAATAGAAACACAAATTAACATATTACAACGTTACGTTACAAGCAAGAAGTACAACTAACTCGTTCACTGTATGCTTCTTGTTAGTTATTGAGTGATACACAATCTTGGTGTCTTGTAGTTTCTTGTTTTTAGTTATTTATTCATACAGTGAGACACAATACAATGCAGTGAGACACACACAAAGGCATTTGATTTGGTCAGTCGTGAGGGTCTGTTCAAGGCACTAAAGAAGATTGGCTGCCCACCAACTCTTCTGTCCATTGTGGAATCGTTCCACACAGGCATGAAGGGTATAATCAAGTTTGATGGTGCAACTTCTGAAGAATTTGAAATCAAGAGTGGAGTTAAGCAAGGTTGTGTACTAGCTCCCACCCTCTTTGGAATATACTTTTCACTTCTACTGAAATATGCATTTCGTGATCAGGATGGTGGTATATACATTCACTCACGCTCAGATGGCGGCCTCTACAATGCTCAGAGATTGAAGGCTAAGACCAAAATTAGGAGGGTACTGATCAGAGAGTTGCTTTTTGCAGATGATGCTGCAGTTACGACCCACTCTGAGGAAGAATTGCAATGTCTACTATCTGCATTCTCCAATGCTTGTTCTGAATTTGGTTTAACAATTAGCAAAAAGAAGACACAGATTATGTCACAAGGTGCACATGAGGTACCATCAATCTTTATTGACGACGCCGAACTAGAGATAGTAGACCATTTTACATATCTAGGATCAGTGGTAAATAGCAAATTATCCCTAGATCAGGAAATCAACACCCGGATTGGTAAGGCAGCAACAACAATGAACAGGTTAAGAAAAAGAGTCTGGGAGAACAGGAAGCTTACTGCCAAAACAAAAGTCCTTGTCTATCAAGCCTGTGTCCTTAGTACTCTTCTCTATGGCAGTGAAACCTGGACAACTTACTCACACCAAGAGAACAATTTAAACAGCTTTCATATGCGGTGTCTGCGAAGAATTCTTGGTATTAAGTGGCAAGACAAAATCACAAATACTGAAGTATTGGAAAGATCAGGTTGTGTGACAGTTTATTCCATGCTCAGTCTTCGTAGACTTAGATGGATAGGACATCTTAGGAGGATGGATGATGGTAGAATACCAAAGGATATCTTTTTTGGTGAATTACAGATGGGTAAGAGATCTCAGGGTCGGCCTCTACTACGATACAAAGATGTGTGTAAGCGGGACATGATTGATACAGGCATTGATAATGCACATTGGGAGCAAGTCGCCGCTGAACGTGTTGCATGGAGGGCAAATATCAGAAATGGAATAAAGTCAAAGGAGAAAATTATTGCAGAAAAGTCACACACCAAGCGTTTGAGACGTAAGATGGTGCATGATGGTGGAAATGACCACGTGTTCGCATGCACCCACTGTGAACGGACATTTACAGCGCAAATTGGCCTTATCAGTCACACTCGCTACCGCCATAGTTAAAAGTTATTATGCCTTTTTAGAGCACAAACTATCGTCTGTCAAGACGGCAAGGTGCCAATGAGACACAATAAGGGTGTCTTGTAGTTTATTGTTGTTAGCTATTAATTGACACAGTGATACACAATCCTGGTGGCTTGTAGTTCCTTGTTGTTATTAATTGATTAACATAGTGATACATTATCATCGTGTCTTGTAGTTTTCTGTTGTTAGGTATTGATTGACTCAGTGATATGCAATAATTGTGTATTGTAGTTTCCTGCTAGTTGTTGATTAACACAGTGATACACCATCCTGGTGACTTGTAGCTTCCTGTTAGTTATTGATTGACATAGTGATAAACATTTATGGTGTCCTGTGGTTTCATGCTGTTAGTTATTAATTGGCACAGTTATACACAATTTTGGTGTCTTGTAGTTTCATATTGTTAGCTATTGATTAATACGGTGATACACAGCCATGGTGTTTTAGTTTCTTGTTGTTAATTAATGATTGAAACAGTGATAAACCATCATGATGTCTTGTTGTGTCTTGTTGTTAGTTATTAATTGACACAATGGTACACAATCATGGTATTGTGTAATTTATTGATGTTAGTTATTGTTTGACACAATGATACACAATCTTGGTGTTTCATAGTCTCTTGAAAATCTGCACACTAGCGACAGAATTATAGAAGAGGATGTTGATGATAATGACAGCAACACAATTTGTAAAGTTTGAAAGTTTTTCTCAATTTGAAAGTTTAGTTAGTTTAGTTTAGTTTAGTTTAGTTTAGTCGATGGATCAACATCACGGCACACGGGAGTAACCTATAAGTGCTCCGTTCGCCTCCTAACTCAAACCTGAGTTTGGAAAAACTCAGCTCAGTGAACGAACTCCGTGGCACCGGCGAGGATCCTGAAATACTTGGGTAGATTTTTAACTCGAAATTTTGCCTGGGCATCGCCGTTAGGCTACTCTTTTTCGATTTCCAACTGCCAAGGGAATTTTTACGTGTGCAACAATACACACGGGCGAAATTGTATTACTAGATGTCAAAGTGAAAAAGTCCCGGTCCTCACCGGGGCTTCAACCTGGGACCTCCAACATTCGAGGCGGACACCATACCTCGAGACCACGCAGCCCCCTAAAAGAAAAGAAAGAAAGAAAGACAGACAGACAGACAGACAGACAGACAGACAGACAGACAGACAGACAGACAGACAGACAGACAGACAGACAGAAAAAAGACAGAAAAAAAAGACAGAAAGATAGGAAGACAGAAAATAAAATAAAAAACAATAAAGGAAAGAAAAAGAAGAAGAAGCAGCAGAAGAAGAAGAAGAAGAAGAAGAAGAAGAAGAAGAAGAAGAAGAAGAAGAAGAAGAAGAAGAAGAAGAAGAAGAAGAAGAAGAAGAAGAAGAAGAAGAAGAAGAAGAAGAAGGAGGAGGAGGAGGAGGAGAAGAAGAAGAAGAAGAGAAGAAGAAGAAGAAGAGAAGAAGAAGAAGAAGAAGAAGAAGAAGAAGAAGAAGAAGAAGAAGAAGAAGAAGAAGAAGAAGAAGAAGAAGAAGAAGAAGAAGAAGAAGAAGAAGAAGAAGAAGAAGAAGAAGAAGAAGAAGAAGAGGAAGAAGAAGAAGAAGAAGAAGAAGAAGAAGAAGAAGAAGAAGAAGAAGAAGAAGAAGAGGAAGAAGAAGAAGAAGAAGAAGAAGAAGAAGAAGAGGAAGAAGAAGAAGAAGAAGAAGAAGAAGAAGAAGAAGAAGAAGAAGAAGAAGAAGAAGAAGAAGAATTCATATAATAAATAAATAGGACAAACAGATTTATCAAGCAATAATTCTATACTGGAGATAATTCTTTATTATTGCAAATAATGTGGAGGACCATTAAATATGTTTGACTTTTTAAATTGCATGCCTGGAAACTATAATAATACAATGAGGTGACGCGGAAGCAAAGAAAGCGAACACTACAATCAAAACGCAATAAACAGATAATATACACATGACAGCAACATAGGCAGAGCATTTGACTTATGACAGAGATGACAGAGGGACATTTCCAAAAATTGTATGGAGAAATTGTTCTTGACAAAACAAACCGCGTGACGATGATGAAGGTTTACACATAAGCATGCAAGTCATGGCGACTATGTTATTTTCTACTTGAATAGTCACGCTTACACAGACACGTTCATATGCACGAGCTTACCCAGAACTCATGGACACTGAACGTATACCTGTATATTTCTGCTATAAATACTGGTAACCCGCGGGTATATAAACAGGCAGAGATGACAGGCTCTTTAAAATACGGGTAAATCGCAGACATATAAGCATGCAGAGATGACGGTCGCCTTAAAATCACTGCGGTGACAGTGAAACTTGTGACAACATAGTTGTATTTATGAAAGCTAGTTGAAAAGAATGAATTACGTTATTGTATTAGATGTTTCAGATCGCGTTGCGCTGAGTTTTAATGAATTGGAGAATGGGAGACGGTCGTTCATAAATCAATGGCAAGCTTTTTTTTTTGGCTAGCATATCCCTTACAGGACGTTGCAGTCAACATCAGTATGTTACAGCTGCTGGTGATGTACTAAGGAAGATTACGCTCAGTATTTTGCCATTGCCGATCTCCCTGGCATAGGTGTTAGCGACATTCTCCGTAATCCCGTATACTCTCGTAAGTAACGTGACGACGGTGAGAATCGGTAGCGGTTCTAACCTCGTCGGCAACTTACGGGGTATGTGAGTTGGTCGCTCAGAAAGCAATGGCAAACTACTCAGCGTAATCTTGCCAGGAAATCAACAATCAGCTGAAAGATGCTGATGTTGACAGCGATGTCCTGTAAAGGACAGTTTACCATTGCTTTTTGAACGACCCGCTCACATACCCCGTAAGTTATCAACGCGGCGAGAACCGCTACCGATTCTCGCGCAAGTTGCGTTACTCGTGAGAACATACAGGATTACGGAGAGAGACGTTAACGCCTTGGCCAGGGAGACTGGCGATGGCAAACTAATGAACGTAAATTTGCCAGAACATCAACAACAGTAGTAATATGCTGGTGTTGACAGCGATGTCCTGTAAAGAGGATATGCGAATATATATATATATATATATATATATATATATATATATATATATATATATGTGTGTGTGTGTGTGTGTGCGTGCGTGTGTGTGTGTGTGTGTGTTTAACTTGTTTCTGCACTAGACAACACATAACGAAATATTCCAAGCAGTAAACTGTGTAATGTATTGCCTGGGTCTTTGTTATTCAAATAGTCCGTGCTAATTGAAGATATACACAAACACTTACCTGAACTCAATTGTTAAAACCAAGGGATCTATTCCAGATTTCAGGACTAAAGTGCAATAGTCGCCAACTGGGTTGAGAGCATAATCAAGATGCGGGCCTTTAATGACGAATGGTTGGTTTTGAGGCGTGAGGTCCAAGACGTTAGTAGCATTCTTAATGCAGAATGTGTACTCTTCTGGTTCCTGGGAAATAAAGCATATTAGTAATCAACATGTAACTTGACATTGTGTGTTGGGAAAGCCGTTTTATGTCCAGATCACAACAGAGAATGTTGCAATCTGTCGCAGGGCTGATATTTCTGTAGCTCATCATGTGCACTCGTATAAGGTAATGTGTCTTTCTGTTCTTTATGTGTTCCTTACAACACGAATATACACTGCCATGTTTGATTTTACCTAGACAAGTCGGTTACGTTTGGAGATATGAAGGCAGCCTTTAGCCTTTAGCTCTTGTTGGGATTAATGAAACAGTCCTCACATCCCCCATCTATAATCTACAGTGTATAGCTAAAGTTATAGCTAAGTGACATTTAATATAGTGTTTAATGTGTGTGTGTGTGTGTGTCTTTTGGCTTTCTCTGTGTGACGAAGAGGTTTTTCTATCCGTAATGTACGTTATGTCAGTTGGATAATGTTCTTTTAAAGCTTATAATGATACCAGATTTCTTAATCTCTTGATAATTGTCGTTGATCTTCTCAATATGAATTGTAATACATGCGTGCGTGCCTGCTCCTGTGTATGTATCCAGTGAAACATGGCCTGTTTGAGAGCCCAGATCTTCCAGATATCATAGATTTGTTGCTTCCATCTGAGCCACATGAAATGACAATTATATCAAAAATAGGGACCGACGTCTTCGAATGGATAAGAGCTATTTATCTTACACTTCCGGTGCGCTAAAGACGGTGTAGCTGAATTAGTTGAACGTAAATGTTGACTTCTCGTTCAGCACGCAATAGCAAACTACCCAACGTAAAATCGTCTAGTAAAACAACTAGTAAGAGTTGGTATTTATTGAACATGTCTTGGAAAGCACATGTGACATTTTACATGAAATAGAACATCCGCTGATGAATGCATTGATCTAGATCAACCAGGTATACGAGCTGAGTACTCTTTCATTAATTACAAGAACAATAACACTGTGTGTGTGGTTTGTCCATCAAGAATGATGATGACCGTTCATTTCATTCAGTGGGGTTGAAAGTATGGAGCCGTGAGTTTTAAGATGGCTGATAAGGCCTATTTTGGCTTGAATTGTTCTTGGACAATGTGGGCAAAGAATGTTTGACTTTCCAGAAGGAGGAACTCAAGCAGTGGTTATTCTGTCCATCCTTTTCTTCACAGCTCTTGCACTCCTAGTTGCTTCACAAGTGACTGAACCCTAGCGAAATAACTTTAGGCACGAATTTCGGTATTTAGTAGCAGTCTCCCAGGTGTCAAGATCAATTCCAAAAGCTTTCAGTGAGATTTTCAGAGTGTCTTTAAAGCTTTTCCTCTGGGCGCCTTGGAAGCGTTTACCACACCGCAGCTCGCATTTTTTTTTAAAAATCGTTTAGGGAGCCTGTCATCTGGCATGCGAGTTAAGTGACTGGCCCAGCGAATCCGATTCTTTATTAGTAGTGTGCGGATACTGGGCATGGACGCTCTTTCTAGAACTTCAGTGTCTGGGATCTTGTCTTATCATTTAATCTTTAATAGCTTCCTAAGGCAGACTGTGTGGAAGTGGTATAATTTTCTAGCATGTCGCTGATTAACAGTCCAGGTTTCACAAGCATATAGCAGTGTGAATAATGCAACTGCTTTGTAGACTTTCAGCTTTGTTTGCAGGCTTATTCCATTTCTGTCCCACACATTCTTGTACAGTCTGCCAAAGGCCGCGCTGGCCTTGGAGATTCTTGCATTCACTTCATCATCAATTGTGGCAGCTTGTGACACAGTGCTGCCGAGATAGGTAAATTTGTCCACAACACTTAGTTTATGACCATTCACTTTGATATTCGGCACAGGTGTGATTATTCCCTGGAGCTGGCGGGTACATAACTACAGTCTTCTCCAAGTTGATATTGAGCCCAAAGTTGTCACAGGTATATGAGAAAGCTGAAACATTGTGTTGCATGTCCTGCCTCTGAAGTTGGCGTATAGAGCGCAAGCAATATATTTTCCTGTACGCTTGCCTTGTATACCATCATGAAATAGCCTCACTAAGTGGACAGTCTGTCGTAGGACAGCCATATTTCAGCCATAATCTTCTACAGTCCTTTCTGCTCGACTGTATCGAACAGCCTTGGTAAGGTCAATTAAATTGGAGAACATTTCGGAGTTCTGTTCCTTACATTTCTCTTGCAGCTGCTTTGCAACGAAAATTCATGTTAAGTGTTCCTCGTTCTTTTATGAAGCCAGTGTTTGACTCTCAGGAAGAATACCTTAGTCGAGATGGGCCGTGAGGACGATTGAGAAGAATTCTGGCGAGTATCTTCCCTGCAACTGAGCGCAAGGAGATGCATCGGTGGTTGTCACAGGATTGGCGGTTTCCTTTTCGTTTGTAAAGGTGGACTATCGACGTGTTCTTTAAATATTGTGGCATAGTCTCGTTCACCCATATGTTTGTAAAGACATTGTGAAGTTGCTCTGTTAGGACCGGTCCACTTGCGATGTATATCTCTGCTGGGATGGAGTCAGGACCAGGTGCCTTACCGCTGGAAAGTTGTTGGATGGCGTTGTTTACTTCCACTATCGGTGGCAAGTCATCAAGAGTTACATTAGTCTGAACTTGAAGGATTTCTCTCTTAACAGGTGACCAATGCTCCCCCATCTGCACTGAGGAGGGGAACTATGCCTGGTGATGAATTACCATAGACCTCTCTCAGTGAGTCGTAGAAGTTTTTCATATTATGTCTGTCTGCAAAGCCTTGAATTTCGTCAGGATTTTTTGCTCAGCCAGGAGTCCCGCATGTGCCGAAGTTTCTGCTACACTAATCTCCGAATATTATTGAAGGCAGAATTTTTATGTTGACTTCGGGACATTCAAATGTGCCTTGAGGAGAAAATGTTTCTAGGCCAGCAATTGGTTGATGTTCATAAAACCAGTCTTTATGCTTGGGGGAAGGGGGGCCCGCGCTGGACCCAGGATTTCTATAGCAGTGTTGTAAATTATTTCATTAGGGCTCTCCACTCCGATTCATCATCCCGTTTAGCTGCAGGCTTGGGCTTGAGGCGTCTTCCAGCATAATTTCAAAAGACAGATGCATATTTTTGCTGCTTAGGCGGGTGACATTAATTTTTTTTTTTTTTCCTTTCACATTTACTCTTTCAGGACGCGTTGGTGGTTTGATGTATATGTTTATTTTGAGAGAATGAGAGGATGATCTGTCCAACATTCGGCACCACACGTGGATTTTGTCACTCGAACGCCTTGTCTGTCACTCCTCCGGACGATGACATAGTCAATGATGTGCGAGTGTTTCGAGCGAGGGTGCATCCACTATGTCCTATTTCTTACGTCAGTTAACAACCTTTTATTTGTCAGTATGTTTTCCATCTTGCAAAAGGTTACATTTAACATGAAGATTCTTGTTCCACTCTATTCAAGGCATCTTCCATCTGATGTTATGACTGACTGTTCCGAGATAGTTTAGCAAAAGAAATATGTTAGCCAAATATAGAAACTATTATCGAAATGAAGAACCATATTAACCAAAGAAATAAAATGATTGACCATATTAAGAAACATAATAACCAGAAATATATCGAATATAGTAAGAATATGTATTGAAAAATGTGACATCCATATACCAACGTCTTTCGTAGATCATTTTACTTTTCTGAAATGATAGCTATAATTAAAAACACTTTAGATCTCAACCACCTGGATGGTTTGGCCATAATTTTTGGGATCTAGCTTCTATAGCCTTAGTTAAGTGATGATACAGCATTGCTTGCAGCCAATACGCAGGGCCTGCAACCTATAGTAGATTTGGTTACCGCACACAGTGAACAACTAGTGTTAGCATTAAATTGTACGAAGACACATGTTGAGGTCATTACTGGAAAGAATGAAATACCAGAATGTTACATACAAGTAAACGAGAATATACATCAACAAGTGAATCGGAACAGTCATCTCCAAATAGTCATACCATCGTATAGAACATGTCTTGAAAAGATTAGAACAAGAATCGCTATGGCGAAAGTAGCCTTTTGCAAGCTGGAAAACACACTGGCCAATAAACAGATGTCAATTGCAACTGGAGAAAGAGAGTTGGATGTCTTATTTAATAGACTGGTAATGGAAACTGGTCAGGGAGAATTGTGAAGGAGGACTCTGGTGCTCTTGTTGAGATCACGAGTATCTTGACTATGGAAGTCATGGCAGTAAGTAAAGCAATATCATGGCTCGAGACACAGACCTTCAATAGGGCATGTTTTCTTAGCGACTCAATGAGCATGCTCAAGAGGATAGAGACGGGGTGGATCCGAAGAGAGTGGTTGCTGTCTCTGAAGCGGTCTCGGCTGACAAAGATTAGCTTCATCTTCGTGCCAGGGCATGCGGGAGTACAAGGGCATGAGAGGGCTGACAAGTTCGCAGGTCAGGCTACTGTGGAGGGTGGACGCGCCATGGACCAGGCTGACAATCTGAATGTTCTACGAGAATTAAGACGTATGTGAGAACCAAGTGATGACTGCGAATCTACAACCATGGTCAGACTGCGAGAACAGCAAATCAAAAGAGGGATGGCCAAACAAGAACACTACGCAGGAAACCAAAGAAGATTGGTAAACCAACACAGGACTGGTGTCGTTAGCCGTTACACGCTGCGGGATTTGCTGAGGAGGGGATCCGAGCACTTATGGACTGAATGGTTCGATGTGCAATGAGGATGATCTGTCGACTAACTAACTAACTAACTAACTAACTAACTGACTGACTGACTGACTGACTGACTGATTGACTGACTGACTGACTGACTAACTAACTAACTAACTAACTCACTAACTAACTAACTGAAGTAACTAACTCACTAACTAACTAACTAACTAACAAACTAACTAACTAACTATCTAACTAACTGACTAAACTACCTAACTAACTAACTAACTAACTATTGCATTGGCACCTTGCCGTCTTGACAGACAATAGTTTGTGCTTTAATAAGGCATAATAACTTTTATCTATGGCGGTAGCGAGTGTGACTGATAAGGCCAATTTGCGCTGTAAATGTCCGTTCACAGTGGGTGCATGTGAACACGTGGTCATTTCCACCATCATGCACCATCTTACGTCTCAAACGCTCGGT
Organism: Cepaea nemoralis; assembly: GCA_014155875.1. Taxonomy (NCBI): domain Eukaryota; kingdom Metazoa; phylum Mollusca; class Gastropoda; order Stylommatophora; family Helicidae; genus Cepaea; species Cepaea nemoralis. The sequence goes on along the minus strand of JACEFZ010018151.1, from coordinate 12,369 downwards.
GTGTGACTTATCTGCAATAATTTTCTCCTTTGTCTTTATTCCATTTCTGATGTTTGCCCTCCATGCACCACGTTCAGCGGCGACTTGCTCCCAATGTGCATTATCAATGCCTGTATCAATCATGTCCCGCTTACACACATCTTTGTATCGTAGTAGAGGCCGACCCTGAGATCTCTTACCCATGTAATTCACCAAAAAGATATAATTTGGTATTCTACCATCATTCATCCTCCTAAGATGTCCTATCCATCTAAGTCTACAAACACTGAGCATGGAATAAACTGTCACACAACCTGATCTTTCCAATACTTCAGTATTTGTGATTTTGTCTTGCCACTTAATACCAAGAATTCTTCGCAGACACCGCATATGAAAGCTGTTTAAATTGTTCTCTTGGTGTGAGTAAGTTGCCCAGGTTTCACTGCCATAGAGAAGAGTACTAAGGACACAGGCTTGATAGACGAGGACTTATGTTTCGGCAGTAAGCTTCCTGTTCTCCCAGACTCTTTTCCTTAACCTGTTCATTGATGTTGCTGCCTTACCAGTCCGGATGTTGATTTCCTGATCTAGGGATAATTTGCAATTTACCACTGATCCTAGATATGTAAAATGGTCTACTATCTCTAGTTCGGCGTCGTCAATAAAGATTGATGGTACCCCATGTGCACCTTGTGACATAATCTGTGTCTTCGTTTTGCTAATTGTTAACCCAAATTCAGAACAAGCATTGGAGAATGCAGATAGTAGACATTGCAATTCTTCCTCAGAGTGGGTCGTAATCGCAGAATCATCTGCAAAAAGCAACTCTCTGATCAGTACCCTCCTAATTTTGGTCTTAACCTTCAATCTCTGAGCATTGTAGAGGCCGACATCTGAGCGTGAGTGAATGTATATACCATCATCCTGATCACGAAAGGCATATTTCAGTAGAAGTGAACAGTATATTCCAAAGAGGGTGGGAGCTAGTACACAACCTTGCTTAACTCCACTCTTGATTTCAAATTCTTCAGAATTTGCACCATCAAACTTGATTATACCCTTCATGCCTGTGTGGAACGATTCCACAATGGACAGAAGAGTTGGTGGGCAGACAATCTTCTTTAGTGCCTTGAACAGACCCTCACAACTGACCAAATCAAATGCCTATGTGAGGTCGATTGAGGCAATAAACAGTGGTTGATTCTGTTCACGACATTTTTCTTGCATTTGTCGCAATGAGAATATCATATCAGTGGTAGACCGGTTCTGTCGAAAGCCACACTGTGATTCGGGGTAGACTTGATCTCCTAGGACTTGAAGTCTGCGCAGAACAATTCTGGCAAATACTTTTCCAACAATACACCGAAGTGAGATACCTCTATAGTTGTTGCAGTCGCTCCGATTTTGTCATCTCTTTTGTAAAAGAGAATCTACACAGCTAAGCACAAATCTAGCCCCAGGCTAGCGAGAAGGACAAGTCCCACAGGATTTCACAGATTCAAGCATCATAACATTGTACAAGAACTGTATTGCGGTGTCTCACACCGTCAGAGGCAACGCGTGGCGCCCCATGTCTACGCCAACTGACAAGGACTTATAACCCGTAACAGTTGCCTCTCGCTTTGATTCCGAGACCAGTTAAGACCAGGGATGGAGTTATTGCCTCTCAATAGCACAAAGCCTGGGCTTAAGTATAGAGATCATGTGTTGCCCATGCAGCATGAACCCTCTCTCGGCCTGCCTAGTTCACTCCAGAGGAAAGGTAACACCCCTACATTTGGAACAAGACAAGCTGCAGAAGCTGCAGGATCAGCAAAGCAATGCTCTAACTGTCCACCTGTCGGAGCTTCGATCCTAGACCAGCTGCCAACCAAGGCTTAGGGCCTGGTCTGTCCTGCCATGACATTTTGTCTTTAGTTTGCATTTCCTTGCACCAGGGTAAGGCTTGTACCCTCCCAATTGCGCTCTTCCACCCGAAGCCGTTGGCACAATGTGGGGTGTCGGGTTTGGTAAGCGCCGCCCAAAGTTCGGCGCTAACAGAAACCAGGTAGTACCGTCTACTGTTATACGGTAGCTCAGTCATATCTGTCTAAGACCAGACTAGCATTAAATTTGATAGTAAGCAGTATTTCACTCCAGTACCAAACTATAGATCATATTATACTGAGACAGTATGGAAGACGACTTTCGAAAATCACCCGAGCTTACTGGGAGAACATGATCTGGAATATTTTTGGGAACAAAGTTCAAGGACCAGTTTGAGCGGGAGTGCATTGCTGAATAGCCGCATGGTCACCTGCTATTGTTGACTAGCAGTTTCTCAGGGAGAGGAGTGCCAAATGTATTGTACACTTTGGGTTCAAGCTGTCAGAGGGGCAATGGTGAACTTTAGAGGCAGCATAATTTATGAGTACAGGCGGCATTGGAAGTGACCTTAGCTGTCAGAGGGGAACGCTATACTCCAAATTTATGGCGGCGGGAAGGATGGACCCGACCATGAACCGGAAAAATAATATAGATTTGGGTTAATATGATGCAGAGTATGCAAATTAATCAAGGTACGCGAGGTACGGATTGGAGACCTTACGGGGGTGAGAGAAGCATGGTCACGTGATCCAAGAAAGGCGCCAACTCAAGAGGTGATATATATTTTGGATCCAGTCAGTTCAGAGAGTGTGGAACGAGCAAGAGTGCCGTAGCAACAGGGCCGAGGGCTGGGCGGTCGCCCAGCCCAGGAGGAAGTGTCAGTTTGGAACTCCAGCAATGGTGATGTCTATATACCAGGCTGTTTAGTGTCCAGGAAGATGGAGAGGCAGTATTAAAGACGGAAAAGATGCACATATCACAGTTTCGTCTGGACTGCCGAAGAAACGCAGGTTGGTCAAGGATCTGTGAACCATTTATTCCAGATAGATAAATCTGATGGAGTGGAACGCAAATTCCGAGGATCACAAATTGGCGTGCAAGCCATTTGAGAAGGACTGTTGGCTAAAGAAGAGCACTCAGTAGTTGCAGATGATGGCTAACGTCAGATAGGACAACCACTAGCCAGACTGCGATCGAAACCACACGGGAGACACTGCGATCGGAATCACACATGAGAATAAGATCGATCGGAATCACACAGGCGATTAATGGCAAACATGGTTGGAAAGGTCAAGTGGGATTCACGACAAACGAGAAGTTGAAGAGAGCAATCGTATTTCAAATATGAAACCCAGAAGGACAACGGGACGGCAGATGTTGAATGTAAGTTGACATTTAATTGTATATTATAATCAGGTATCTTAGTTTAGAGAGCTATAGCAAACTACAGTAGGTGAACTTACCGCGTAATCATGAACTACCGACACATGTAAGTACTGAGTGCAGCGTCCTGCAAAGGGCCCACACCTTACTAGCTAGCTAACTATAATAGCGGTCTAAACAAGGAAGCGTTGACAAACTACAGAGCGTTAACCCACTAAAGGAACCACGGCCCGACAAGGAGCAGGATTGGATGCGACGTCCTGCGAATGACCTATATTTAAATGGCCGAAATAGAGTGTTGGGTGTCGTATTAATCGGTTAGATAAGCAGAGTGTGGATAAACTGTATATGTGCATGTAAACTGAGCAATTAGCCTACAAGATTAATGAGAACTAGGCGAGTGCAACTGCATGTAAATACGCAGAGATGGCAGTATTGCAAGGATATAAACACAGCGACCAAACACAGCAGACGGCAGAAGAAGATAGCAAGGCACTAGCGATCACTAGGTCAACCAGACAATAGGTGAGATCGTCGGCCGGAGACGGGACGGACACAGGAAGGAATGTTGTCTTTTGTTCGCTGGACATAGGTGAAAGGAGGTCACGCTTCTGCTGTTGTGTAGTTAAGTTGGCCTGGCGTAGTACAGGCAACGAGTTCAAATCTTTGGGTAAATGGTTAAATACTTAATGTTGGCTGTAGGCGGCGCGTCGGGAAAAAGGCGGTAATAATATTAGTTAAGCATATGTGTTCACAATACGGTTCTTAATTTATGCTATGGCTAAGATATACTAATACTAGTATAGATAAAGAAGCGATAGATGTTAAGGACTTTGTAGGTAGTGAAAGACTAAGGTTTATTATTACATAAAACTCACGGGTATTGTTTTATAATGTTTCAGACATTGTCTGGGTAAACTGGAGTTGCCTGGATAAACCAGGGATAGCTGAATAAACAGTTACCCGCTGAACAAGTTGGATGGGAGCGAATTAAATCCCTGGGTATATGGATTGATGGATCAATCTATGGATAAATGGGTATTTGGGCTAAATACATGGACCACTAATAAGCCTACGGAAAGATATTTACGAAACAAAGGCCGGTGTAATTCCTAGCTTTAGTCTTTTGCTTCATGCGGTTAATAGGTGATCATAAGTGGCACTCCCCTAACATCCAGTTGCATAGGCTGTTACACTATCTATCTCTCCCTTGTGAGGTAATGCAGCATCGTATTATTACAGTTCAATATGCATTATGTGTCTGCAATGCATGTACTGATTACTCTATGCGATTATGTTGTAGATTGTCACTCTGTTATTGTTCAGAATGAATTAAATATATGTTTGAGTTGTCTTTTATTTCGACTTGTCAGTCTGAAGTAATATAAGTAGAGTAGCTTAGAGACCTTGTGAGGCTGTACATCTCTTCTATAACCTTATAACATACACCACGAGACATTGATGGTGCAATAGTAATTAACTATTGTTCTCACGCGGAGACACGAACCTACATCTTTCCTATCCCTTACTCTCATCCTCTTTCTCCTTCTCTCTTTCTCTCTTCATCTTTCCTTATTATCAAAGATAGTGCGTTGTAGGCAGAGTTCGACTGAGGAACGAACTTTTAGGCTTCACACTATGTATATCGTTTCCCTCAATTCCCTCTTCTTTCTCTCCTCTCTCCTCCCTCCCTCCTCCTTCTTCTTCCTCTTCTTTTCTAGCTGTCACAATACCAAAATGCAAACAGGCTTTGGCAATTCTGATGATCATTTCATTATCAATATGAATCACTTTAGAACTGACTGACTGACTGACTGACTAACTAACTAACTAACTAACTAACTAACTAATTAACCAACACAATAACACATAATCACACACACACGCACATACACACAATAACACATACACATCAATTCGTACCATTAAGGTAGTACAAAAGTCCACGTAAAACATCCATCGCTTGTAGGTAACTTGCCGTTCCTGTATTTTATGGTGAATTGCTGTGTAAGATTCTATCTGTGTTACCGTCTCGTTGACGAAAGCCTTCCTTTGTTTTACAATTATCTGGTGAAATCATGGTATAGAGCATTTTACAAAACAAAATGTGTGTCTCTATCTGTGTATGTGTGTGTGTGTGTGTGTGTGTGTGTGTGTTGTGTGTGCGTGTGTGTGTTATGTGTGTGTTGTGTGTGTGTGTGTCCGTCTGTCTGTGAGTATATGTCTTTGTTCATATAGAGAGGGCAGCTGCAGATTTAGGGATACAATGTTGTTGTGAAGTGTTTAGCACAGACTGACGGCCTTTTTTCTGGTTTCAAAGTTCGTCATCCGTCTGTGTGGTACTCTTTCCAGTAGACCCAGTGGTAAGTTACCATTTATATGAGTGTACTAGTCATACAGTGTCATACAGACTTACGTGATGTCAGTGCTGCCTGATGTGGGCTTCCTCTGCCAAGAGTGAAGTCGATTTGAGCATTGCGTTGCAGTGATACCAGTTTGTCAAGGGCGTCAGTCTGAATATCTAATAATTATTATATAAACTCCACCAATGAAAAGGCACAACAGAAGACCTCCGATAAATATTCTCGATCTGATCTGTCGAGGGTGTTTCTCTTTTTAACATGCTGTCCTTACTTTTTCTGTATCCTTCCGTGCTGAGGGGCGTTATTTTCCAGCACTGTTTCGGAGGTAGATGCGTTCTCTTCTGCGGACGCTGTTTGTAATCACCCATATCACGTTCAAAACACAGCTGCGGACAATTTGGCAGCAGACCGCATTGCATTGGGTATGGTTATAAAATTGTATCGGTACCGGTCTTTCAGGAACCAATGGCAAACTATTGAATGTAAACTTGCCAAGAGATCAACCATTCAATAATGTTGGGGTTGACTGCGACGTCCTTAAAGGATATGCAACTAACTTTTAACGTGCTCTTATAATCCTTGCTCCGTACCATCAGGTTGGAAAATCTGTCGTGGTTGTCTTCGTTGGATTTGCCAGTGCTCGCGCTTTTGCCGCACGCCGTAGTTATGTGTGTGAGTTTACTCTGAAGCTCTCCAACAACTTGCTCCCTGTCTTTGTCATTGCGATAAATTAACACGTCGTGCACTGACCACAGTAATCTTCTCGAGTGATGCTCCAGGCGATGCATTCTGCCAGATAACCCTCTGGCAAATGGGGATGTATTGTCGTAGGCTCAGAGGTTCAACTGCTACAATTCAAAACAATATCATCCCGTGTAAGAGAACCGCAGAGAGCAAGTAAGGCAAGGATGGGCACATTGTGAGTTCTAGTGGATGAATCATTAATAACTCCTAAAGTACTCTTGCGTGTGCATCCTCAAGGTAAATTTTATGTCTCAGGACCTCAGTGGCAATTTTACACAGGCAGGTGTCTCTATTTGGCCAATATACTTCAAATGTAGGTAAGTAACCGTTGTGATTGAAAATGATTATCTGTGGATAGAATGGATAGGATAAACAACTGAATAACACAATACGTTAAAGTAACCGTTGTGTCACAATAGATTACAAATACCTGAATTAGACAGGGGTTAAAGTAACTGTGGGGAATGAATGGATTATGTAAACAGCTGACAGTACCAGTGAGATCAGAACCATGATGTGTCTTGTGAAGTGACGTGGGCCATCATGCTTCCCCAGGTCTTGCAACCTTAATCAGCATTAATTTGTATCAGCTGATACCCGTTCCTGCCTTGAAACAAAAGGTTCTCGCGGTTTTCCTCTCTTTCTATTCCCACACATCTTTATAGTTGTTACAGATGTTCCAGTTTGATAATGTGGTCCTTCTTCTTATAATTCATGTCATGTGGCACAGCGCATTGTCTCGTATTCTGCCAATCATCCTGCTATTCACTTGCCTCTATGCTATGTAGTCATTCTGTCCAGTATTTTCTTTCTTGGTCTGCTCCTATATCTCTATCTCCTATCTTTCCTGTTGGAAAGACAATCGCTAGCTTTCTCATTCTCATGGCAACCTAAAAATGGTGACTGTCCTGTTTTTAATGCTAGTGAACAGTTATCTTTGAGAGTTAACTTTTTTCAAGAATCGTCATTGCTCATTCCAACTGTCCAAGACTTTCTCATTCTCATTCTTCGGTAAAACCGCAACCCCACAGCCTCCACATAAGTCTTTCCCTGACTACAAGTGTCCATATTTTTAATAGCTTGCATCAGGAGTGGCTCAATATAGCTCTCAACAACTTTTTCCTTATCCCGATAGGCAAATCAGAGAATATACTTTATATCATATAATGCTGTCTTCACTCGAGCTGATCTACAAGGGAAGTTCAGAAAGTTATGCACCACAATTATTATCTCTTTAACCGTTAATAACATATAAATTAAACTTAGTTACAATGGTCATACACATGTGCAGCAAATATTTCTACTTTTTAACATAACCCCAATGAAATGTAACGGCTTTATGCCATCTTTAAACAATAGCATGAATCCCAGATCTATACCACACTTTGTAATTTTCTCGTAGCCATTGCTTCACTGCATTAATCACTCCCTGGTTGTCTTCATACTTTGTCCCTGCGATGGCATTCTTATGGCGGCCGAAAAGAATGCAAATCAGATTGTGCCAGGTCTGGACTGTAAGGTGGATGAAGCAATACATTCCACTACATTTTGTCGATTGCCTCCCTTCTTTGCAAACTTGTGTGAGGACGCGCGTTGTCGTGAAGGAGAAGCAGTTGCTCTCGATTCTTTGTTAGTTAGTTAGTTAGTTAGTTAGTTAGTTAGTTAGTTAGTTAGCTAGCTAGTTAGTTAGTTAGTTAGTTAGCTAGATAGTTAGTTAGTTAGTTAGTTAGTTAGTTAGTTAGTTAGTTAGTTAATTAGTTAGTTAGTTAGTTAGTTAGTTAGTTAGTTAGTTAGCTAGTTAGTTAGTTAGTTAGTTAGTTAGTTAGTTAGTTTGTTAGTTAGTTAGTTAGTTAGTTAGTTAGTTAGTTAGTTAGTTAGTTAGCTAGTTAGTTAGTTAGTTAGTTAGCTAGTTAGTTAGTTAGTTAGTTAGTTAGTTAGTTAGTTAGTTAGCTAGTTAGTTAGTTAGTTAGTTAGTTAGTTAGTTAGTTAGTTAGATAGCTAGCTAGCTAGTTAGTTAGTTAGTTAGTTAATTAGTTAGTTAGTTAGGTAGTTAATTAGTTAGTTAGTTAGTTAGTTAGTTAGTTAGTTAGTTTGTTAGTTAGTTAGTTAGTTAGTTAGTTAGTTAGATAGCTAGCTAGCTAGCTAGTTAGTTAGTTAGTTAGTTAATTAGTTAGTTAGTTAGTTAGTTAGTTAGTTTAGTTAGTTTAGTTAGTTAGTTAGTTAGTTAGTTAGTTAGCTGGCTAGTTAGTTAGTTAGTTAGTTAATTAGTTAGTTAATTAGTTAGTTAATTATTTAGTTTGTTAGTTAGTTAGTTAGTTAGTTAGTTAGTTAGTTAGTTAGTTAGTTAGTTAGTTAGTTAGTTAGTTAGTTAGTTAGTCGACGGGACATTCTCATTGCATATCCAATTATTCAGTCCACAAGTCTTCGGATCCCCTCCTCAGCAAATCCCGCAGCGTGTAGCGGCTAACGACACGTTTTGTGTTGGTTTATTAATCTTCTTTGGCTGTCTGCGTAGTGTTCTTGTTTGGCCACACCTCTTTTAAACTTTCTGTTCTCGCAGCTATACCATGCCTCTAGTTTCACAATCAACACTTCGTTCTCGTAGCGACTTATTTCTCGTGTAGCGTTCAAAATGTCAGCCTGGTCCATGGCTCGTCCAACTTCCACAGTAGTCTCACTTGCAAGCCTTTCAGCCTGACCATTTGCTTGTACACTTGCATGCCCCGACACGAAAATGAAACTAATCTTTGCCAGCCGAGATAACCACTCTCTTCAAACCCATCTAATCTCTATCTTCCTGAGCATACTCATTGAGTCACTAGGGGCACATTCCGTAGTTAATGTCTGTGCCTCGAGCCATGTAATTGCTTTCCTTACTGCCATACCTTCCATAGTCAGGCTACTTGTGGTCAAAGCAAAAGCACCATAATCTTCCTTTACAATTCTACCTCCGGCCTGAGCAGCAAAGGCCGATGAATTTCTCACTCGTCGAACTTCCCACTCATCTGTGTACATGACAACATCACCCTTTAAAGAATTCTCGAAGATCACAGCATGAACTTCCTCAACAACAGCAACCGGATTTCTGTATGTGCATTTTCTGTCTAGTTGGATGCACACTGAATAGAACGTACAGGACGCTGTTGGCACTTGTACCCTCTGCTTACCAGGTTCTAAGTCCTCAAGTAAATATACTTGATGAAGAATACCATAGGCTTGATCAATCCACAACTTTCCTCTTTTTAACCTGCTGCTCTTTACCTTCTTATTTTCACTATGCAGTGGACGTTGTGTGTTTGCGTTGACTCTGAGGTTGGCACCTGCTCGGCAAATTTGTATTATGTCACCCATTGTTTCGAAAGTCAAGAAGGTAGCGCATCGCCTGCATACTGCATCTCTTGCACATTCAAGAATAATAAGCAGAGCTTCATTATGTATCCTTTCCACAATTTCCATTTGCTTATGGCTGAGTCAGGATCGCCATCGAATACTCAAAACCAGAAAGGACCAGACCCTTATAAAGGAGACATAGATGGAGCTGCTCACAGTTTGCCGCCGCCATCACATACATTGCAGCCAAACCTCGCTTTGTCTTTGTTATCATCTGGTCTTTGTGACCATAGAATATCACTACAAATCCAGTCAAAAGTGAGAGGAATATTTGACAAGGAAGAACGGAACAGTTAACAGCGCAGAACAGCCACTCTCAGCTTCCTTGATGACGAATACCCACATGCCCTCTGGATCCGAATCTACACAGATGGGTCAGCACAAAATGCTGTTCGAAATGGAGGAGCGGGAGTGTATATAGAATACCCAAATAATACTAGAGACACGGCCAGAATTCCAACAGGAAAGTACCGCCATAATTATGATGCTGAAATTGAGGCAATCAAGATAGCCACAGAGAAATTACAAAATGCCAGCCATGGTACACAACCTGTGGTGATATTGACAGATGCAAAATCCGTAATAGAGGCGCTCCTGTCAGGGAAATTGCCAGTTCTGAAGACATTACTTTCTGAACTTAGCAGTCATCGTAAGATCGCCATACAGTGGATACCATCCCACTGTGGAATCCCCGGAAACGACAGAGCTGATCGATTGGCTAAGGAAGGAGCACAAGAAGAACAACCAGATGTGCCTATTACATACCACCAAAAGAAAAGAATGATCAAATCAGTCAGAAGGCCACCAAACCTTACTCAAGACGACTACCACGTTATGGACAGACCAGAACAGGTCATTCTTCTGCGCCTCAGAACAGGACACAATAGATTACGCAACCACATGTATACAAAATTCAAGATTGGTGACTCAGCCATGTGCACATGTGGTTTGGCGTCGCAGACAGCAGAGCACATACTCCAGGATTGCCCACACTACAACATATCCAGGCGAACCTTCTGGCCTAGAGAGACAACAGTGGAAGATAAACTCTATAGACCGCTGAATGAACTAAAAAAGACTGTTAGATTAATACAAGAGACAACATTGCAGTTATAAACATAATTTAGGCGAACGAAAGAAGAAGATCTGATCTATGTGCAAGGCTTCGATCAAATCGTATCTCCACGTAAATCATTGCCTGCATTCTTTCCCCAGTCTCTGAGCACAGATTTATAGTTGGTGTTGGAGTGTTGACACTATGGTTATTCACAGAGAACCATGCTCTTGATACTTGTGAAGCCTAACTCTGCAGTAACGGTGATTGAGTTTTGCGAGTGTTTTCATGACAATTTCCGAAAAGATGGTTCCGTCTTTTGGTTGCACATCCATGTGAATATCCCCATCAATGTCTGAACAAAAGTGAGCATGACTTTATCGGCTAATAGAGTTGTTTTGAATGTTTTTCTCGCTGGTGATTGAAGATGATGCACTCCATTGACTGTCTTATTGTCTCTGGCACGTTTTGTCTCCTGTTCACAATGTTGGACACACAAAAATAAATAAATAAATAAATAAAACTACTCATCTGTCTCGAACCGCCGCAACAATTCCGAACAAATTATTTTCCTTTGGACCGTATAGGCCTCTCTGAGAGCTCGAGGACCCCATCTTGCACATGTCTTTGAATATCTCAGGTTTTTAAAAATGTCAATCGTTCCACCTTTGCTTATTAAAAGCTGCATGGATAACTGTTGAATTGTGATTGGCCTGTCTCTGCATTGAAGCGTGGACAATGAGCAGTCAGGCTGAAAAACATCTGATGGCTGTAGAGATGTGGTTTCTGAGGAAAATGCAAAGAATACCATGGACAGCCAGAAAGACCAATGAACAAGTCCTTCAAGAAACAAATGAAGATCGTAAATTGATTAGAGAAATTAGACGTAGACAGTCAAAATTCTTTGGGCATGTTATGAGAAGAAATGAATAGGAGAATTTGGTGACAACTGGTAAGATCGAGGGGAACAGACCAATGGGAAGACCTGGAAGCAAGTACCTGGATGGCTTGGCCTTGTGGCATGGTCGAGACAGAAACACGGAGCTGATCCATGACTCTGGTGATCGAGTGAGATGGCAGAACATGACCGCCCACGCTTACCGGCATGGCACATGATGGATGGATAGATGTCTCTGCACATCATGATGTCAGTACGTGCCAACATGTTCCGGCAGGTTGCTGTGGCAGGACGTCTAGAGCGAGGCTTCTCAGCCAGCTCTACATCTACATCTTGCAGAAACCAAAACTCTCTATGCCCAGTGACTAATTGTGCTTATATCCACTACAAACATGCCATAAACAACACACAGACGTTTGTGAATATTAAAAGCAGTTTCTTTCTCTGGGATTAAATATTATATAACAAACCTCTGCTTGTAACGTACGTCATTAATAACTGCCATTTAAACGGTTTTGTGCCGCTGTTAGAATTGTTTTCAGGGGTGCGATTTGGTACCGACATTCAAGAGATTATAAATTTAAACTGGTGCTAATTTAATGCTTCTATCTTTATAAATAACTGATATAATAATTGTGGTGCATAATTTTCTGACCTACCTATGTATATTCAACTTCCTTAATACACACTGG